>OZ038515.1:3405278-3490278 GCA_964036315.1 Acanthosepion esculentum | reverse complement strand
CTCTGCTTGTCTTTCTTTCTTTCTTCCCTTCTTTCTTTCTTTCTTTCTTTATTTCTTTCTTTCTTTTATATATCTGATCACTCTGCTTGTCTTTCATTCTTTCTATCTTCCCTTCTTTCTTTCTTTCTTTCTTTCTTTCTTTTATACATCTGATCACTCTGCTTGTCTTTCTTTCTTCCCTTCTTTCTTTCTTTCTTTCTTTTGTACATCTGATCACTCTGCTTGTCTTTCTTCTTTCTTTCTTCCCTTCTTTCTTTCTTTCTTTCTTTCTTTCATTCTTTCTTTCTTTTATACATCTGATCACTCTGCTTTTCTATCAGTCTTTCTTTCTTCCCTTCTTTCTTTCTTTCATTCTTTCTTTCTTTCTTTTATTCCTCTTATCACTCTGCTTGTCTTTCATTCTTTCTTTCTTCCCTTCTTTCTTTCTTTCTTTCTTTCATTCTTTCTTTCTTTCTTTTATACATCTGATCACTCTGCTTGTTTTGTTTTTGTTTTGTTTTAATTCCTTCGTTTTAGGACATCCTTTTTCTTCCAATTTGATTATTCAAATGATCTTTTCAGTTCTCTTTCGTTCATTCTTTTTTTTTCATTCATGTAGACTTCCTTCCTTTCTTTCATTATTTTTATTAACATTATTTTTATTCACATATTCAATTTCTTTTTTCTTTTTCTTTCTTTTTGGTTTATTTATTTTGGTTGATTTTTTACTCGTTCTTTCTTTCTCTTTATATTTAATTCTTTCTTTCTCCTCTGATTTGGTTCTTTCTTTCTTTTTCTTTTCTCTTTTTCTTTCTTTTTACTTCATTTATCTGAGTATTTTTTCTCACATCTCTTTCTTTCACATTTCTTTGTTTCTTTCTTTCTTCCTACCTTTTTCCTCTGATTGGACTCTTTTCTTTCTTTCTTTATTCTTTCTGTTTGGTTTATTTATTTTGGATGAGTTTTTCCTCGTTCTTTCTTTCTCCTTATATTTGATCCTTTCTTTCTTTTCATTTTTTTTCTTTTCATTTCATTTATCTCCTTGATTTTTTCGCAAATTACTTTTTTTCACATTTGCTTCTTTCTTTCTTTCTTTCTTTCTTTCTTTCATTCTTTCTTTCATTCATTCTTTCTTTCTTCTCTTCTTTCTTTCTTCACTTCTTTCTTTCTTTCCTTCCTTCTTTCTTTCTTTCTTTCTTTCTTTTATACATCTGATCACTCTGCTTGTCTTTGTTTCTTTCTTTCTTTCTTTCGTCTCTTCTTTCTTTCTTTCTTTCGTCCCTTCTTTCTTTCTTTCTTCCTTCTCTTCTTTTTTCTTTCTTCCCTTCTTTCTTTCTTTCTTTCTTTCCTTCCTTCTTTCTTTCTTTCTTTCTTTTATACATCTGATCACTCTGCTTGTCTTTCTTTCTTTCTTTCTTTATTCTCTGATTTGTTACTTTCTTCTTCTTCTGATTTGACTCTTTCTTTCCTTTTTTGTGTCATTTTTCGGTCTTCTCTTACGTTTTTAATTCCTACTTTTCTTCAATTTTAACAGAATTTTTTATCTTTTTGTCTCTCTCATTCATTCATTATTTTCAAACAACCTCCTTCAAACACAGAGTTTCCTCCCTCTCGTTGTTTCTCTCACTTTCAATCTTTTTTACTTCCCGCTATTCCACCCTCACTTCCGCTTTTATTTAATTCAAATGCCAAACTTCTTCTTGTCGAATTACCCCCTTGAAATCAATTACCAATATTCCCCAATGTCTTTGAATTGTTTCCCTTCCTGTTCGTCCCCGACGGGTAATCAATAGACAGCCATGTTTGCAATCAACTAACAATCGATAGAACAGGTCATGTGAGAGAGAAGAAAGGTTGATCCAAGCTATTGTTGGTAGGAGTTTTGCGTTGGAAACTTCATCAAACAGAGAATCTGACGGCGGTCGGTTAGAAGACAATAAAAATGGAAAAAAAAGGAAGAATTAACAGCTATTCTCATTCTCTTGACTCACCGTGGGTGAAAAGAGACGTGTTTTACTTCTTTTTTTAACCGTGTAACACATTGCTTTGAGACCATATTTAAAAGGCTAATGTCTTATTATCTATTATTTAAATTAAGTAGATTAGAGAGACATAGTAAAACACACACATGCAGAAACACACGACCTCGCATACACACATGTACACACACTTAAATTATATATATGTATGTATGTATGTATGTATATATATATATATATATGTTATTTGATATGTGCGGTACTTATATGGTTGTATTGGTGTGTACTAAAATGCGTACATTTGTATATATGTGTCTATACGTATGAAGTTGTACCCCCCCAAAAAAACAAAACAGAAATAGATTCCCACTCGCAACATCAAACATAGTCAAAAAGCATAAATAGATCCAATTAAAAAAAATAAATTAACCAGTTTGCCTGAGGATCGCAAAAACGTGAAACCCAGGGTCACAGACTCATATCCATACAACTCATTATATATATATATATATATATATATATATATATATATATATATATATATATATATTGTAGAGCGAGATATATAATAAGTGGTTAGTGAGTTTCAGCTGGTGTCGAAAAGTCGTTTAATGTGAAATGGAAACTTACTAAAATTCTGTGTAATGTTTCGTGTATTTTCGACCATCATTGGTCATCCTCAAGGTAAGCAAGCAGAAGTCAAGAGAAACCCAGTGGAGCGTTGCTGTTGCTAACAATTCTACGCATGAAATGAACTTGCGTTTACGTGCTATAGTGGCGGAATAGATTTTAGCGGCACGTCATTAGAATGTCCTTTACGGTTCACAAACATTTTGACACTCGCGCGCTGATATTGAAGCGCCGCATTTTATTGATGTGGCGATGCTACCTTTCTATGTGCAGAGCCTACAAAATATTAACCGTTATTTCGCTTGTTTTTAGCGCCAATATTCAGAGAACTTAAAACGATTACTTGCTTACTTATTTTAGTGCATAATTTTACTTACAATTATTTTCACGAGACGCAAACAATAATCAGTGCATTCTTTAAACAAATTAAATTTAATTCGTTCCTGAAGGCCGTTCGTAACCGGAAATATTCGTAAACCGAAACTATTTTTCCAATAGAAATCAATGCAAAGAAAATAGTCACGGTACAATGAAATTGGGAAAGGAAAATACGGCACAGCACATGAATGTATACAAAATGGCGGTCGACTGAGAGATTATTCCGTTCGGGTTAACTCGGTGAAGCAATGTTGTTCGTGATCTAAAATTTTGTTCGATTACCGAGGCATTTTCATCTCAAATTTTCTCTTCGAAAACCGATTTGTTCGACATGTGAGACGTTCAAGAACCGAGGTTGTACTGTATATATACATATACATACATACATACATACATATATATATATATATATATATATATATATATATACATATATATATATATATATATGTGTGTGTTTCGCTGAAAATGGTAGACAAGGCAAACTGCACAAAAAACAGTCAAACATAAAAATAAATTAATAACACCTAAAATCAACTCGCCTTGAAAATGGCCAAGGAAGTGAACGAAAGCGCTTATGACAAAGGAAAATACGCACAATCTCTGCACTTTCTCACTCTAAATGGAAAAAATACAAGGTGACCCCCCCAAAAAAACAGGAATTTTTGAAGTGCGTATTGCCAGACATGAGCAAATGGCAACACTGCGAGACAGTGACCTTGAGCAAGTAAACGTTTCGCCATTTTAGTAACGAGAATGAAATTCACAGTATCCCAGCTGAGATGTTGCAGCAGTCAATGAGGAATCTCATCAACAGATTCTCAAGAATGCATTCGTACAGGAGGACGCCATCTACAGGACATAATTTTCAAAAAATGACAATTCCATCATTGTTTCTTAAATGGCATGTTTTAAGGTTTCAATTACTATGAATTAAATATTTTTCTTTCATCACTCTTGGGTTTATTGGATTGTTAAAACGTTCCCGTTTTTTTGGGTCACCCTATATAAGAATGCTGCAAGAAGTAAATAAAAATTTCAGCAAATTTCCCTTGTCTGTTATATTCATTGATACATGTTTAAAAGAAGGTTTGCTGCCTAAACATGTCTTGAACTATAAAACATGATAAAAAATAAAATTTCAGACTTCTGAGTCGTATAATAATATTTTTGTTTTATTATTTAAATTTGGTTCCTCAACTAGGTTCGGCGAGCATGTCCATCACTAGGAGAAAGAATTTCCTGCTTATTAGTAGCAGTGAACTACAGGGGTGAGTGTCTGCCTGCAGAAAGTGAAGGTAGTTTTCATTTGCTTTTTTTTATGGTAAATTTTCGGTCAGTCCTCGTATTGGTGAAAAGGCCTCTCCCGAGTTCTTTTAAGGAGAGGCCAGGAGATTCGTGAGTCACAGATTTACACACTTAGTCATTCTTACAGCTTTAATTGTTGCTGGGAAGGGGATGTGTATCTTACGTGAATGTTGTCTTTTAGTTTTTTGGGGTGAGTGTGTGATGTGCGTATGTGCATATATTTGTGTGAGTCTGTTTATGTGTTAGACCTCAATATCTCTGCAAGAGCGTCTGTCTAGTGTGGCTGAGAAATATGGACAGGTGATCTATGGGATTATATATTAATTCTATCAGTGCTATTTAGTTTGTTGTTAAGTCCGCCCGGAAAAATGTTTTGAGGCGCAAAATCTATTTGTCTTCATGTTCATAGTATTTTCCTAAGTTTATCTTTTATGTCTATTTCTGTCCTTTCTATAATAGTGAATTTTGCTTGGCTATTAAAATCATGTTTTTCTACACGGAATATTGTTCTACAAGTAATAATCTTTCGTGGGATTCCGATAAGTATTAATTCTGTAGTGAAAGGGCCATTCAGATTTACCACATACTGCTTCTGGCATAGTATGCATTCTAAGAGTAAGTTATGTTATGATTTCTACAGTTAGAGTTGTGGCACATTATATATATATATATATATATATATATATATATATATATATATATATATATATATATATATATATATATATATATATATATCCGATGTGATGAGAACGAAAGTAATATATAAATGCCAACGTTCGCATCGTTAATTAAAAAAAGAGCTCAATACATGTAGTAGAGCGATAATTATTTATTTATTATAATTTTATCATATAGACAAAACCATTTCACTCGCTACAAAGATGCAACTTGGTTTCAGTGCATTTCAACTGCACATCTACGAAATGCGAAAAAATGTCCACACACCAATCAACATTAACCACCCGGTCCACCCATCACCAAACTGCTATCAACAACCACTATTGTTTCCCTCAGATACTTTATATGTATTTTGTATGTACATTTTTCTTCTCAAAAAAATGGAAAAAAGGAAGTGACATTTTACATCCGGCTTACCTACAAACAGGGTTGTTCATAACCATTTTCGACCCTCACCCGTAGATGTGCAGTTGAAATGCACTGAAACCAAGTTGCAACTTTGTAGCGAGTAAAATGGTTTTGTCTATATGATAAAATTATAATAAATAAATAATATATATATATATATATATATTTATATTAATAAAGAAAAGTAGTTATAGTTGTTCCAACGAGAGAAAAGCGTATATATATATATGCAGAAATATAGTTTTAAGGTGTGCTATATTTATGGAATAAAGTGATCAATATCAGAGATAGAGCGTTTATAAATATAAATAGAAAAGTGAACATAGAAGTCAACACTCAGAGGCGACAAGCTGTTTCATACTAGACGCAATCATCAGGCCGCGAGTGTTGGATTTTTCTCGACTATTTATATATACGGTGAGTGGTGCATTGTGGGTAGTCTATTTTGGCAGATATTTTACCGGAAGTCGTTTATTTGTTTATTTGTGTCAAATTATTTAACTTGTTTTTATTTAATTTATTTTTGTTTTTTATCCTTTATATTTACTTTATTTTTATTTTTTATTTTGATTGGTGTTTTTATTAACATAGTAAAAATTTGTTTATATAGCTTATTGTGTTGTCTATTATGGCGGCTATTTTACTGGAAGTCGTTTATTTGTTTATTTGTTTGGGTCAAATTATTTTGGCTGTTTTTATTTATTTTTATTTTTTATCTTATATATTTATTTATTTATTATTTTTATTTTGGTCGGTGTTTTTACTAACGTAATAACGTGGCTTGACGATTGCATCTAGCATGAAACTGACTGTCGCCTCTAAGTGTTGACTTCTATGTTTTATATTTACACACGCTCTATCACTGATATTGAGCACTTTATCCCATAAATATAGCACACTTTAAGACTATATTTCTTCATATATATATATATATATATATATATATATATATATATATATATATATGTGCGTGCGTGTATGTGTGTGTGTGTTAATATATATATTATTGTTTCTTCTATATTTATTGGTGTGTTTACTCGTTTTTATCTGGACTCATATATTTACCCAAACATACTAGCATCAATATATATATTGACTATTTCTCGACTATTCATATTTTTCCATATTTTTTATATGTCATCTAACAAAATAGCCGAGAAAAATAACAGCACTCGTGGCCTGACGGTTGCATGTAGCATGAGACAGACTGTCGCCTCTAAGTGTTGACTTCTATGTTTACTTTTATATATATATATATATATATATATATATATATATATATATAGACTGAAACATACAAACATATATATTCAGCCCATCTGACGGACAACCTTTCAATATGCTCTTCGTGTGGTTTTGTTTGCAAATCCCTTGCAGGATTGTATATCTCTAATTGTTAAACGTTATTTATAAACATACAAATATTTCAGTAAATGCTCTGTTTATAATAAACAGTATGAAACAAAATTTACCGGCCTGAATGTTCGAGAAATTTTCATAGAAAATATGTGTCCTCCGACAGGAATCGAACCTGTATCCTCCACGGAACCGTCATATAGCCTGATGTGCTATACCAGTTTAGCTAGAAAATTTCTCAGACGTTCAGGTCGATAAATGCTGTTAGTACGGTTTGTTATAAATGGAGCATTTAAATAGTTGTGTCTATATAAATAACGAAGAAACAATAAGATATTATTGAAATAATTGTCAGACTTTGCCCATTTCGCAGTGAGTGAGAGTGTTCAAAAGTCAAAGGAGGACCAAAGAAGATAACGCGCCTTGTCGGCAGCGTTCTTATCTACTTGCGACTACATCTGGAAGCCAAAGCTAAAAAGACGAAAAAGAGGGCGAGTGAGAATATCATTGCTCATTTATAGGCTTTAAAAGCGCAACACACTAGCGGCATTTTGTCAAAAGCCAAGTTTGGTAAACCACAAGATATTTGAATAAAGATAAAAGGAAAACTTATCTTAGCCGTCACTTTTCTTTTGTCTTTATTTATATTGTCATTTTACCGATATAATCTATCTGAAATTTTTACACACACACACACACACACACATACACACACACACACACACACACACACACACATATATATATATATATATATATATATATATATCAATTGTAGTCGATAGAGATCTCTCATGATGGGGTCGCTCGGTTTGAGCATCTCATAATAAACTACTCCCAGCTGATCCCACCAAATGCAAAGCAGAAGCTTCGAACCATGGATATTCGGCTTTGCCGATGTTGATGCATGTCCGGGATTACCTTACGATCTTCTACCCTTAGGGTTATCCTATTGCATCCACTTTTCATCGCCGGTCACAATACGATGCAAAAACGTTTCCTTTTCTGGCATTGAAGCAGCTGTTCGCACTTGACAAGACGGCATTCGACGTCTCTCGGCTTAAACTCGTACGGCACCCAATGTCCTTGGTTTTGAATAATTTTCAATAATTTCTCATGATTTCAAACATTTCGAAACTGTTATGTGGTCAACTCTTAATGATTCTGCAAGTTCAGCTTGCGCCAGACATGAGTCTTCACGAAGTAATGCCTGCAATTCTTCGTCTTCAAACTTTTTCGGTGAGCCAGAGCGTTTTTTTTTATCTTCAAGAACAAAATCATTATTTTTGAAGCTTCTAAACCAATCTCTACGTGTGTTTCTGACAGAGCATGGTCGCCGTAAGTCTGAACAAGAATTCTGTGTGCTTCAGCTGAAGATTTCTTTTGAATAAAGTAGTGAAGTAAAATTCTCTGCAAATAAACTTTCTTTGGTACGAAAACCGACATGTTTAACGCCATGAAAAACAAAGTTGTTTACATATCGGCGTAATGACATACACTGAATTACAAGCTTCCGTATAGATGCGTACCATATGAAACTATACGCACGCAGTTCTGGGAACGCCATCTGTTGGAAAACAGCGAGAACTTATCAAAGGTCCTAATATTAGGTTGGTGTAAAAATAATGTCGTTTTCTCACATGAAGTTGAACGTCAAAAAACGACATTATTTTTGCACCAACCTAATAGTTATTTCAGAAACCACAATAAAAAGACAAAACGCCAGAAATAACGTGCAGCAAAACATTTTTAATAGTGATATATGCAACTGTAGAATTAAAAGTAGATGTCCATTCGATGGGGCTTGCAAAACTGAAGCAGTAATTTACAGAGCAGAAGTAATAGATACAAATGGCCAGAAAAAACATACAAGACATCTTTTAAGCTAGAAAGTCTTAAGAATTTTACGAGACGTGCCAACCATGTGTGGAAATTAAAGAAGAAAATAACAAAGATCCGATTATAAACTGGAAATTTAAAAAAAAAAGCCAAGCCTTACAACACTCATAGTAATATCTGCAACCTTTGTCAACAAGAAAAATTAGATATAATAACATTTCCAGACAAAAAAGTTTTTGAATGAGAGATCGGAAATTATGAGCCGTTGCATACTCACTAAAGCTCCCAATTGAGTTCGTATAAACTTGGATGAAAAGACAGTATTTACATTTCGTTTAACTCCCGACCGATATATTTCCAATATCTTTGCTTTTCTTCTCCTCTTCCACCTCCTCTTCTATCATACTTCACGTCGTCAGTTTATTCATTATTTAAAAAAAAAAAAAGTTAGAAAATCAATTCAGCGAAAACGCCTGAAGAAACTGAAAGGTTGAAACCAAGGTAGCGTGATTGGTTGATCTCCTAATTTTTTATACTTAAATGCTATACATGTTATTTTTATACGTGCATTGAGCACTTTTAATACTACTGTTTCATGGTTGAATTCATTTCTGACCATTAACTTTATTATTATTATTATTATTATTATTATTATTATTATTATTATTATTATTATTATATATGTATATGTGTGTGTGTGTGTGTGTGTGTGTTTGTGTACAAGTACCTAAGAAGGATTAAGTTTTGAAAACTACAGACTGAAATACACAGTTGAAAATCTGTTTAGAATATTTATATGCATCTAATATGCGAGCAGAAATTTGAGAGTAATGAAACAATTATCGTTGCGCTAAGTCCCCTATGAGGATCGACGTCAAATTCCGGCCTAGTATGCTGCGTTTATTTTCGCACGTATGAATTCGGTGGCACTTAGTATAGGAGGAGGATAATTCTGAATTAAAAAAACAAACAAAAAAAAACGTGGCGAAACCATTGGGAAAGCACGCATTATTTTTCCCATTCAGTCATGGCCGGAAGCTGTGTAGAGCCACGATCTTAACAGCTGACCAATATATAAAGCTTATAGATTTTGCGTGTGTGTGTATGTTTGGTTTGGTATGTTTTGTTTAACGGCATATCAACCTCAGTGGGTTAATTAATGCCGACAAGATTTTTATTGCTAGTAATATTTTTTTTAGCAAAATTTATTGCTGTTAATATTTTTTCCTCAAAAATGCATTGCTGGTAATATTTTTTTTTTCAAAAATATATTGCTGGTAATAATTTTTCCTCAAAAAATGAATTACTGATATTAAAACCTATTTTTACATTATTCATAATGTTTTGTCCCTAGTTTGGGGGTTAACTATTTGCCAATAGTTGGGACCCTAACAGGTGCTACCACTCTGGGTCAGGGTGGACCTGGGAACGCGAACAATTAAGAGGTGATTCCACGTCTCTCAAAAGAGAGGACTTGCTGTCGGATGTAGTTTATCGTTATACCCAGGACGTGTGTGTGTGTGTGTGTGTGTGTGTGTGTGTGTGTGTGTGTGTGTGTGTGTGTGTGTGTGGTGTAATGGATTACGGCTCGGACTTAAAAATCGGTGAGCCGAGTTCGGATTCACGTCAGGTTCATTATATTCACTTACGCACAAATACTCTTTGGAAAGATATGTATCCATCTCTTTTCCTCTACGTATGGGTTAAATAGCAAGACAGATTGCGTTGTATAATCCTTCTATTGGCAACCATACTAGAGATGGTGGGATCGTTAAAATCTCCCATCTCACAGCAAGTCTCGGCCACTCGGAAACAGGAAAACGCTCAATGACTAAAATCCTTCACCCGCGTATTCTACGGCAGACGGTGAAAGTGTTTTCTATGCTTTCTTTTATACAGGAAGCATATAATACGCAAAACCATAAACGTATACACCAACAAATTCTTCTCCATGTGTCCTTAGTTGTGAGGTCAATACCTGGTTAAGGCAGTGGAGAAATTGTAGAGGTGAATTAACAGGAGATAACTGATAACTGACATCCATTAGACATGGCACGTGGATCTAGAACAGTCTACCCCAGCGAGCGAAATAAAGGATTCAGTTAGACATTCCAACCACCTGAAGAAGGCTGGAGCGTACAACGGCCGAAACGTTTTGATAAATATGGTAAAGATGAGGACGATAGTCCGAACAATGTAAATAGTGTACATAATACCTCATCTCAGAAATATAGACAGATTAAAAAAATATGTAACAGTTCCGCAATCGTTGGTCCGTATGGACCATGGTTCATATAATTTAACATAAATTTTCACAGGCAGTAGCAGCGAGTCGCCGCTTAAAAATCTCTAAATCTGGCAACAAAAGAGGAAATCTTACAAAAATTATTTTGAAGAGTGCTTATTCTTTAGGTGGGATAATTTTATTTGCTCGCTGAATTGTGACCCCCCACCAACCTCACCATCAAACACTGGATTCGTAAAAAGATATTCTTACTTCGCAGACCCATTGCCTCAGGAATTTTTTTCCGTTTCTTAGTACTTAGATTAATCTTCGGATTTCGGTGCCACATATTCTGCTGTCTGTTAAGGAAAAGCGGTTCGGAATGAGAAATCAAAGAGTCGAGTTCGAATTCTAGCTTGTCTCATTACATTCCCTTACGCGCAAATACCCACGAGAAAAAAGTATAAATCTATCTCTCCACAAATTTGGGTTAAATAGTAGAACTTGTATCTGGAAAATTAATTGTCACCCCAAAAATGTCAATACAATATTTACTCGCATAAAAAAGGAATAAAAAAAAAGAATTCGTCTTACAATCCAAAATATGTTTTGGCATTAACCTTCTGTGTGTCCTACGCATCATGTTGGATGCACAAGCCATGTAATTTCCACGTCCGTGCATCATATGTGGTGGAAACGTGCCATCATTTTAAAAGAGTTGTAAAATTAAGGACGCTTAAGAAAAGAGTCTACTATTGTTCAGGGCATCTGAGGAAATATTTTGTGATCATATATGACCAAAGGACGCTTGACTGATAAGGCCTGAAATGAATTTTTTTCCCACTTTATTGAAATGATTATAACCTTTGCATCACGTGTGATGCACAGAGCGTACTGTAAATAACTTGTGATTTTTACGTTATTTGCATCACATGTGAAGCACAGATTCTTATTATGTGAAACACTATATATCGGCAGATTCTATTTGCCAAATACGCTGAGTTGCCTTGCAATACTTATAAATGTGAAATCAGGAAAACGTCCTGTGGTCATATATGATGCCGAAAATATTAGATTAGGCCTTTCCTCAGATGTCCTGCTCAATAGTAGACTCTTTTCTTAAGCTTCCTTAGTTTTACCATTCTTTTAAAATCATGGCTCATGTACACCATATACAATGCACGGACTTGGAAATCACATGTTCTGTGCATCAATTATAATACGCAGGACAGACAAAGGGTTAAATAAATACATGGAACTATTAATATTGGTCCATTCTTATAAAACTATGAAAAACTTTTTATTAAGATGCATCAAAGAAAATGTCATCCCATGGAACATACATAGATTACTCAGGACATCACGCCATATTTTTCTACCATATGCATGCAAATTCTTCAGTTCAAATCATGAGTCTTTTAGGGAAAGAATGAGAATGTATTAAGCACTAAAAACATTTGAATAATTTTTAAGGCTCTCTTATTATTTCATTCTCCAACTGTTAGCATTCTTTTGGATTTAGTCTTTATGGAATGTTTTCCTGAACAAAAACTCACAAGCAATCAAGTCTGATAAATTTAGCAAACATTATACTGACCTTCTAGCAATAAATCATCCTGGAATGTCATGCTTGTTTTCAGATGTATTACTACTGCAAGGCAACTCGGCTGATTTGGCAAATAGAATCTGCCGATATATAGTATGTTACATAATAAAAACGTTCAAATCCTAAGTGATTTACACTATGTTCTGTGCATCTCGTGTGATGCACAGGTTTTTATTATGTGAAACACTATATATCGGCAGATTCTATTTGTCAACTTAAGAATTCTTTTATGTTTATACGTTCTTTTTATAGATACAAATATTTAAGTAAATGCTCTGTTTATAATAAACAGTATTAATTACATTTACTGGCCTGAATGTCCAAGAAATTTTAATAGAAAATATGCGTACTCCGACAGGAATCGAACCTGTATCCTATACGGAACCGTCATATAACCTGACGTGATTTACCGATTTAGCCACAGAGGAGCGTTTCAGTTAGAATGGTTGATTTTACTGTTTTTAAACTACAATTCTCCATGATTTCCTCTCGTACATTCATATCTGCTCTATGCGTATCCAAATGTAAGCGAATGACGTCACACATTATGTGAATGGACAAAGTCCGACAATTATTTTAAGAATGTATAAACATAAAAATGTCTTTATATATATATATATATATATATATATATATATATATTATATATATATATATATATATATATATATATATATATATATATATATATATATATATATATATAGTAATTCGGCTACCTTAGAATCCTCAACAGAATGCACTGGACGACCGTTTCGTCCTATCTGGGCCTCATCAGTAGTACGCATCCATTACCGAAAATCGAACGCGGATCGCTTCGATACAACGCGAACGTCGACCAACTGTACCACGGGACTCGGTGACGTAGACTACATAAACTAGACTCGATATAGCTGCTCACTCAGTTCCGTTCACCGTTATTCGGGGAAAATGGATACTTGGATGGGTATCAGTGAACGAAATCAATTATATATATATATATATATATATATATATATATATATATATATATATATATATATATATATATATATATATATGTACCAACAGAAATAGAAATAAGAGTATTTATAATACATCTTATACAAACACACTAGAAAATGTTTAAGAAAATAAGAGGTAGGATCAAAAAGCAACGGGACTGGTGCTATAAAATGAAAACTACAACCTATATCAATTCGGCATTTAATCACCTTCGAAGTAGTCCCATTCTGAAGCCACACACTTTATCCAGCATCGTTTTCATTGATGGAAGCATTCTAGGATTTCCTTTTTTGGGGATTACGAGCAGCTGCCTCGTCGCTTTCTCTTGGATATACCCGACGTCTTCCTATAAAGTGGCATTTGATTTTTGGAAAGCTAAAATGGCGATTTAGGGGATATGGTGGTGGTCGAACCTGGGGAATGTTGTCTTGACCAAAAACTGCTACACACGCCGTGGTCTCAGATGGAACCTCTGTGTTGTGATGAGAAAACCACATTCTACACACTTTCATTCCAAGATGTGCTATAAATGAGGGAAGTCAGTGAGAACGTTATCAGTTAGTGCGCATGCGCGACACAGTTGAAGGTCAATCAGTGCCAAGCGGCTTCACTCTGCCTACTTTAGCTCCGTTACCATAGCAACAGTCCCGGCACAATTTGGACATACTTCGTATGCACTGTTAAAAATGTACACTCATTTTTTTTTAAATGCTAGAATTCATTAAATCCAATGCTTGAGAGTCATTCAAGGTAGAGGGACACTGTTGAATGATGAATGAAGCGTGTGGTAGGAATCAAAGTGTAAGTGGAAACAAGAGAAGATTATGGTTATGAGGATAAAGGGGATAGATGGCGATGGAACCTTGACTTGAAAAAGTCAAAAGTGGGAGTTTCTGGAAAATAGGAACGCCGGTGTCTGTACTCTACAGTAGCAATTCTTCCACGGAACTTTCTCATTATCTTTGAAAGATGTTGGAAATGAGGGTGCTTTGCCTCCTTGGAAGTAGCATGTCATATCCTAGCTAGAACTAGAGAATGGTGCGCTCATCTGAACAATTAACATAGAAATAACGTTGCTGGGTGAAAGTAGCTACAGCGTGAAGAATAATATCACCCCATCCACAAGACATACGTAATAATGTAAATGACACAGCCACTCGTATCCGAAGATGCCAGTCTACCAGGGCGGCTAGCTAATGGCCATTGCAGCCGTTTGCTCAGGCACATTTGTTTTTGTTCAACATACTGCAACTATGCTGTAACCTTAGTTACAGTTTCCGGGAGAAAACGCGTTATCTAGAGTGATCAATAGTTTAAACTTGGCTAGTACGCTCAAACCCTCGGTGCGACTTCATGTTAGCACAACCAGGGTTTCTTCAACCCAGTTTCACTCATAAGGTTTGGGTTAACCCGTGGTATGGTTCTCAGGCATTTCCCAAGGGTGTCGCACGCTGGGATCAAAAAGTCGCCTTCCTGACAAAGATGAGATTCGAACCCGGATCTCATAGTAAGCAACAAAAACAAAAAAAAAAAACGAATATTCTAACCACTCGGCCTCGTCCCCATACATACGTAAACAACGCCTTACGCTCATATCCTTAGACGTACACACATACAGACACAGATTTATACAGACACATACTCGCAAACAATGGTATACGCACATATACAAATGTAAGCACACACACAAAACAAATACATACTAACAGACAGTCACATATACGCAACGTCCTACACAGATACACCTAAACAACACACCTACAGAAACGGTCTGATTTGTTTTTTTACAGTTTATCAACCGTTTGATTTAAAGTCAGAAAATATTTTTAGAATGTAAGAATATTTTTTTGAGTTAATAATGATTTTCTGAAACAAGTTCTACTAATTAACCCATAGCTGGAGGGAGAAGAGAAAGTATTTGCGCGCAAGTGAATATTACGGACTCGAGTGGAATTGGAACACGGCTCTCCGAATTCCAAATTCAGAGCCGTTATCCATTACACCACACACACATCCTAGCTTACAGCACCAGGTATCCATCCCTAAGCGATCATCCGTCTAGATACTAACCAGGTGCGACGTTGCTTAACTTCGGTGATCGTACGGGAACTGGTGTTTCACCGTCATATCGTCGTAAACAAGATTCCCCAAAATATACAGACAGAAAGAAACACACACGTTCACAAACGCGAGTAAAGTCTGGTAGAAAAGAAATAAAACACGCCCCCATGTATAAAGATTAGAAACGCACACATTCAGACAATCTTTTTTCAACGGGAAATTTTGAGAGGCTGGCAAACATCGAAGAAATTAAATTGTTCCATGTCTATCCAAGGACTTTTGCAGTGTGAAGATAGTATTTTGTATTGTAAGTGCTCCGCTGAGAGATGTCCTGCGATTCGTTGGTGTGGAGATTAGATGCTCATGGTGCCTACAGAAAATTAAATATTAAATCGCACGTCTATAGCGAATTTCTGAAAAGTATACATACATACATACATATATATATATATATATATATATATATATATATATATATATATATATATATATATATATATATATATATATGATAAACAAGGAAAATACTACTATTCAAACAGCACAGGAAAAAACAGATCTTAAACGGTCAAACATGAAAAGGCATCTAACCCCCACCCAGCTGGAAAAATGGTAAAGAAGTGACCGAAAGTGCTTTGGGGCAATGGACAATAAGGACAATATTTTCACCCCCATTTCACCCACGAAACGGAAAAATATAAGAATGTTGGAAAAACCAAATAAAGAATTCATCAATTTTTCCTTGTCTGTGATATTCAACAAAACATGTTTAAAAAAGTTTGCTGTGCAAATATATATATATGTATGTCACAAGTCGTTTATTTGTTTATTTATTTATATATCTGTGTTAAATTATTTTGCTTGTTTTTATTTATTTTTATTTTTTTATTATTATTTCTTATCTCATATATATATATATATTTATTTATTTTAATTTTAATCGGTGTTTTATTAACGTAGCCAAAATTTGTTTATATATCTTATTTAATCGTTTTCTTTTGGTTTGGGAAGATAATTAAAGCTATTTATTCAAGTTTGGGGTTGATTGCAGTAGTTTATTCTCAGTATTATTTTGGCGGGAGCAGTTCTTAATTTGTTTATTATTTCATTTATTTATTTGGGTTGATTATTTTACTTGTTTTTTCTAAAGGTTAATTTATTGGGATCGGGTTGTTAGTTTGTTTATTTATATGAATTAATGTAGATTAATTTTTTTACTTGTTTTATTTATTATTTATTTATTATACTGTATATTTTTGTTTACTCTTTTAGGTTTTCGATTTTTAAGTAACGTAGCATTTTTTTATCGTTATATGCCAGTTATAGCAATGTTTTTCGTCCGATTTTTGGTTTGATTTTGATAGTCTAACTAATATTTTGGTCATAATGGTTTGTTAATTTGTTTATTATTTACTTTATTTGTTTGGGTTAATTGATTTTGTTTTTCACTTTTTATTTATTTATTCTATTTCGTCTATTCTAACGGGTGTGAATTGGTAATTTGTTTGGGTTAATTTATTTTACTTATTTTATTGTCATTCTGTTTATTAATTTATTTTGTTTTCTTAGTTTTCCATTTTTAAGTAACGTAGCAAAAATTTGTTTTCATGTTTGCATTTTGAGTTGAGCTCGGTTCGTTTATTTAATAATTTATTTTGGTCTGGGAAGGTAATGATAGCTATTTTTTCCTCCAAGCAAAGTTTGTAAGTTTTGGATTGGTTGTTGTAGGCTGGTCATAATATATATATATATATATATATATATATATATATATATATATATATATATATATATAGAGAGAGAGAGAGAGAGAGAGAGAGAGAGAAAGAGAGAGAGAGGCGACGATCCCAGCGTGCAGCACCTTTGGAAAGTGTCTGAAAACCTTATCATGTGTTGACCAAAACACTGTGAGTAAAATTGGGTAGACGGAACACTTGAGAGCCGTCGATAGCTGTGCTAACACGAAGTCACATGTTTGGGTGCGCTGGCGTTTTTCAGATTGTTGATCATGCTAGATAACAAGCACTCTCCCAGAAACTCTAACTAAGATCTGCTCTGCATGGTTTCAGACAAGTATCCTGGAATACGAGTGGCCAAATATTTTATACACAGTGGAGACATAAGGATGGATCAGGCCATGTGCTCTTCACCACATAGGCGACCATTGCTCTCCACGGATTCCTGTCTCGTGTGGCTTTTAACTGATTTACTCCCTTTGCTAAGGAAACTGCTCCCCCAGAGCCGACATCCATTCATCCAAGCTTAAGTTTTTAGTTATATCTGAAATTTCACACACACACACACACACACACACACACACACATATATATGATAAAAATATACTTTCAAGATACGCTACATCTATATTTATATATATTTTCAGAGAGAGAGAATTTTATTTTTTATTTATTAAGCTTAGCTGTGGCACAAGGCAGAAAGTATGGAGAAGACAATGAGGATCGAACTCACTACTCAGTCATAATTGGTTTAGCGAGGCAATCACTCTAACCATCACACACACACACACACACACACACACACACACACACACACACACACACACATATATATATATATATATATATATATATATATATATATATATATATATATATATATATATATATATATACCTACGGTTGTAGTGCAACGTAAAGTTTCATGTTTTTCCCAAGTAGTCGGGTACGAACTGGTGAATGAAAACAGCTCTGTCTAACTACTTTGAGCACTGTTTTGTTTACATCATATATTAAATTTAGTAAATATTTATTCAAATTGTATGTGTATGCATGCTAACGAACGCATATATATATTAGGCTAATATCTAATTTGGTTTATATCCACACTTACACCTATCTATCTATCTATCTATCTATCTATCTATCTATCTATCTATCTATCTATCTATCTATATATCTATCTATCTATCTATATATATAGTCAAACCTAATGAGACAGAAACCTACCAAGATTTCACTTAGGCAGATCGTCAGAGCCAGCTGACCTTGACGATCTGCCTAAATGAAACCTTGGTAGGTTGGTCTGGCTCATTAGGTTTGACTAAGTCTGCTCTACGTTTGTCTCGAGCTCTTTAGTTAGTTGTTTACTCGTATCGGGGTTTTTCCTTTGGGCTTTGAACCTATATCTGTGCGATTATTTTCGACAGACTATCATGTTCCTGGCTCTTTCCTTTTTAAAACCTTTTTTTCCCTTCAAGATTGATTTAACTATTGGTAAATCAAGAATTCGAAGGTTTTCGACACGAGTATAGTTACCTATATATATATATATATATATATATATATATATATATATATATATATATATAGTTTTAAATTATGCTATATATATACAGAGCGAGCGAGAGAGAGACAGTGTGTGTGTGTGTATATATATATATATATATATATATACACACACACTGTCTCTCTCTCGCTCGCTCTGTATATATATAGCATAATTTAAAACTATATATATATATATATATATATATATATATATATACAGAAAGAGAGACGGAGAGGGAGTGTGGTGGGACACACGGACGGACGGATGGATAAAGGGGTGAAGTGAGTGGGGGGAACGTCTTTATGAAAGTTCTATTGCTTTGATTCAGCTCAACGAATGTCATTCTTCCAGTTGTGAGATGAATTTTTAAAACTAAAGACTGAATTCTTGACATGAGGAATTATCTTCATTATACATTAATTTACCGTGACCAGATGTGGACAAGAGTCCGAACAGATTAGCGTCAAATACAATTGACTACCGCTCAGCAGAGAGCCAGGCCTGATCCGTCTCCCTTTCTCTATCGCCCTCACACACACACACACATCTGTGTGTGTGTGTGTGAAAGAGAGAGAAAGAGTGAGTTAGAGAGAGAGAGAGAGAGAGAGAGAGAGAGAGGAGTAGAAAGACGGATATAGAGAGTGAGAGAGATGAGAGTGGATCAATAAGTCTGCAACCTGAAAGACTTGTCAGTTGAATTTTGGTCAGGAATTTCGCTCGTGTCATTTCCCATATATTTGATCGCGGCAGACGTTTTGGGTTAAGAGCCTAAGCAAAGGAAGGAGACTATCTTGAAAAATAAATATATGCAAATTAAATGATTTTTTTATCATTAGGCTACGGACGCATCGGCTACCTCCACACACCACGCACTTACCAACCACCCCCACCCACACCCCCACGCATAGTCACACAGACATATATATTGTTCAAATATGTTATACGTAGAGAGGAACAGATCTCAATAAAACTAGAATGTGCAGATATAGAAAATGTGGACGTCGGAATCAACACTGCATTGAGACTGTCGGTTTCACGCCTTAGTGCAATTTTTTTCGTGATGTCAACGAACACTGGTTGCCACTTTTGTAATGCCAACGAAAACTGATTGTTACTTGTAATGTTCGTTGTAGTAGAGACTTTGTAATCGCAGATACAACTATAGTAACGCCGTTGAACAATACTCGTGTCAGACGGCTTCGAATAACACTCGCACTAATAGTACTTGCTTGATAATACTCGCTCAAAAAGAAACCACCGAATAGTTATCCGAATAATAATCTAAATAGTGATCACTTAGACGCCACGCTAATTCCCAATATATACATTTCCTTTACCATCATGTGATCTGCTTATTCAAAATGGGATCGTCTGTGTTTTCTAGGTTGAAATTTATTAACTGTTAACAATTAATATACTTCAACCTTGAAAATGGCTAAATGCATAGCTGAAGCGCTCGGATAAAAAGAAAAAAAACAATATTAGATCACATATGAAACTGTATAAAAAACTAAATCAAAGCACCTTATCTATTGTATTCAATGAAATGTGCATATATATATATATATATATATATATATATATATATATATATATCATTGTTTATTTAAAAATTATAGCATAAATATGTTATAAAATCACTACAAAAATAGCCATTTTCTTTCAACACTTCCGGTGTCTTATCAAGTGATGATGTTGAATGTAGAAACATAAATATGTTATAAAATCACTACAAAAATGCCCTTTTTGTTTCAACACAATATTGGGTATATATATATATATATATATATATATATATATATATATATATATATATATATGGGTATATATATATATATATATATATATATATATATATATATATATATACTTTAATAATCAGGAGGGCAGTTGAATCCGCTACTTTGGCTTAAACCTTATGGTATCCTCAGTCGATTTCTATACTTTGTAATAAAAAAAAAAATATTACCAGCAATAATTTTTGAAGGAAAAATTATTATCAGCAATACTTTAACAAAAAATATTAGCAGTACAAACAGCTATACATACTTTGGCAAAAATATGACCAGCTGTAGATTTCTTCAAGGAGAAATATTCTCAGAAAAAGATTTTTGAAGAAAAACATATTACCAGCAATAAAAATTTTGTCGGCATTAAATAACCCATTTAGGTGTTGATATGCCATAAAACAAAACAAACCAAACCAAAACCTCCCAGTGGAACTCCCTTCTTATTTCTATCTTCCCTGATAACTACTATCTTCAAAAATTTAAATGTAACGTCATTGCCATATTCTGTCTTCTTGAACCCTGTTTCTTTATTGACCTGTCGGAATTACCTCCTCCTTAGTTCCCTAAAATTCACTAGAGGTCTCTCTCCCTACACTATAAATACTGGGCGACTTCTTGGCTCGTTCTCTTCTTCTCTCTTCTCGCTGCAAGATGTAATTGCAAAAGGATTCTCGTCTCGTCCATGGACGATCAGACGTTAAAAGCATATTCACGCACGCACGTACGTACAAACGTTTCCAAACTACGTTAGAAACATGCAGAACATTTCCAAACAAGCAACAAGAACTTTTCTCTTTGAAACATTCTTCTAAAGCTAGAGTTTATTCATCATTTCTCAGCTTTATAATTGATTCAACTTTTGTGAGTTCAGAGAAAAATATTCACAGTCTAAGGGACATAACACCCACAGATCTTTAAATTCTATGCATATACATCAATATACACAAATAAATACAGATGTTATGTTTTTAAAATCATTTTTGTTCCTTCTTGTATTTCATGTTTTGCGGTATTTTACGTCAAATATAAATTATGTGGTCATGTAATACACGCAGCCGTAAACAGACATCTACAAACCATCTATCCTTATCAACATACCACTACAGACCTTTCCTCAATCATTTCCACTAAAGTCATACTTGGAGAGAAACGATTAGAAAAATTAAAAAAATAGATGAACGTAAACAACTCAGATAGATAGATAAAGTTGAAGGTCAGACTCTCTCAATCGTGCGCGTATGTATATAGTTCACTCGGGTTTGATATATTTAATCAGGAAAGTGAATTTGCTACGATCACATCTATAACCTCTTACCTGAAACAATAAACTGTGAACATATCTTTTCGGAATGACGAAAAACATGTTAATTTTTTCAGTGAAAAAAATAAGATTTTTTCTCAAACTATTTCTCCTTTTATGAATAAGTGACCGTTTCTAAAAAATAACCTCAAAACAATAAGCATAATCCAAATGTTTCCAATTGGTTCTGGCAACCGGTTCATTCATTAAGCTCCCGACCACAATCTCTTATGTTTACTGTACAAACTTGTGACACCTGAAGACCGAAAATCCAAACAGATAGCAAAATAGAATTCAGTGAGCAATACCATATTTTTCTTCTATGTGCCGTGTCACTTCAAGTACGAAGACGATCATGGCTCTCCACAATTTCCGGCCCTTTGTAGCTCTTAATAAATGTTGTCTTTTTGTTATTCCTCCTAGACCTTGTTCCACCGTCTGTGTACTCAAGATCTCTCAGTAGGCTATGCGTTGTTTGGATCTGTCCCTCTTGACTTCAATCTGTCCCGTGAATTATCAGATTCTCCTAGCCCTCCTTCCGCATTATGTGTCCTAGAAATTTCAACTGTCTCTACTTGATATTAAATATCTCTCTTTTTTGATTTCCTCTTCACTAAAACTTCGTCGTTGCTCATATGTTCGGTCCATGCTTCTTTCTGTAGAACCATATGTGTGTTGCTTTAAGTCTCATCTTCATCTTAGAGGAGATTGTCCAGTGTTCACTGCCAAATAGGAGAACTGATATTACGTAAAAGTTCAGTACTCTTTTCTTTGTTTGTAATTTTAATTTATGCATATGTGCCTATATATATATTGTATATGTGGGCAGAAATCCCTATTTTACGCAAATTTCGTTGAAAACGATAGACAAGGTGCAGTGGGTGAGTTTTTTTTAATGTAGTTTTTCTTGTGTTGGTAGTTTTTTTCTTTTTGGGACATAAACTATATAAAAATTGTCCAAATATTTTCCAAGCGCTTTCGGCTATACTTTTACCCATTATCAAGGATGAATTTTATTTTACTTTTAACTGAATATACGCATTGTTTTATTCCTGTATCTCTACAGTTATAGGAATTAAATAAAATAAAACATTCCTATAACTCTAGATACATACATAAAACTGGGCCATGTGTTCTTTAAAAGCGTTGTTTGAAGTAATCTAGCGACTTGACACAAAGAGTTGCGAGTTTAATACATGGCTACAGTAGAGGTGAATAAAAACTTGGTTTGGTTTGGTTCGGTTTGTTTTACTCTATATCAACTTCAATGGGTTATATAATGCCGACAAGATTTTTACAATAGATTTGTATGAAAATAATATGTATTCTTTGTAAGATACCCGTTTGTAAATCAGGTTTCATTGTCGTATTTTGGTAAAGAGGGTTTGTATCGAGAGTCTAGTTTCATTCATGTATTCTTTTCAGATATACAGTTTGTAGAGAAATTGATTTTATTAATATAATACCATTTCGTTTATATTTTTGGTAGAGGCCTACTGTTTTAAGCCAAAGTGGATGATATAATATAATTTATGTCATCCACTTTTACTTTCTCGAAGATCTCATACATGTTTAAATTACAGCATTTTTGTCTTGAGAGAGCCAGGATTAAACCCTCGGTTTAATAGTATATGCTGTTTCACTTATTTGGTATGCAGGTTGATATTTGTTGTTTAGCAGGTACAAGTTTGTTTGTGATTCTGTAGCGCCAGTCCACAAGGTTCGAAGAATGATGGCCTACACTAATATCCGCAGGCTTCACTCGGTCAAAGTCATCTTTAACGTTTGATTTTAGTTTGGTTTGTTTTGTTTTACAGCATATCAACACCTCAATGGGTTATTTAATGCCGACAAGATTTTTATTGCTGGTAATATTTATTTTCTTCAAAAATTCATTACTGGTAATAATATTTTACAAAAGTGTATTGCTTGTATTGAAACCTTTTTTTTTTAAACTTTCATAGTGTTTTGAGCCCTTTTGGGGGGTTAACTATTTGCCCATAGTTAGGAAGCTGACAGGTGCTACCACCCTGGGTCAGAGTGGACCTAGAAACACCAGCAATTACAAACCCACGATCAGAGACCATGCTGTTGGATGTAGTTCATCGTCTTACCCAGGACTCCGATCTAGTTTATCGTTATACTCAGGACCGCATATTACTTGTTTGGTGTTCTTTCAAAATCCGATTCACTTTTTTGTGTGCGTGTGTCTCTAATAAAGTTGTCTTATCAAGAAAAGAAGATGCCACGAAGTTCATTTTAAAAGCGAAGATTAATTAAAAACCGACTTTAGTGAGAAGAATTTGCACAACTTTTACGGGGGAAAATTTTTGTTTTGAAAACAATTTTTTTTTTGGAAAAAAAAATTTTTTTTTTAAACAATTTTTTTAAAAATTCAAGGCGGTTGTTCGTTTCTCCGATTAAGATTCGTGACAGTTATAATCAACTTTATTGTTGTCTCCCGCCTATTTTTTGTGTTGTTTGTCTGTATATTTTGAATTCGACCTTGCAGCTACAATTTGGTACCTAGGTCAAACGAGCGAGCGAGCGAAGACTTTTTTCATTTTTGAAAGAAACGCACACCTGAAAAAAAGTAAGTAAAATATTTGGTAGATGTTACTATAATTTCCTTTAGTAGAATATATTTCTCATAATGATTTGTCGAGTCTAGAACAAGAAAAATCAGCAGAATGCAGAAAGAACTATACGGCCATTTCGTCCTTTTCGGGACTCATCAGCAGGGAATCCACTACCGAGAATCGACCCCGGACCGTTACGGTACAACGAAAGAATCATGACACTTGGCCAACGGGCCACGGCGACGAAGAGGAAACGAATCTGACTCAATATGGCGCAGCTACTCCTAATTTTGATGGTGATTCTCATCCAGGCACATATAAGTCATCGGAACCGGCACGAGCAGCAACTTTTTTCACCAAGCTGCTCCCTTAAGTGCATTAAAGCTGGATCAAGCATAGGTTTACAAGTAATCAAAATTTTTGAGAATTAAATATATATATGAGTGTGAGGGGGAAGTGTTTGTATATATATATATATATATATATATATATATATATATATATATATATATATATATGTGTGTGTGTGTGTGTGTGTTTCGGATATAATTTCCTTTTAAGTTTTTGTTTATTCTTCTTTTTCTTTATATTCTCTTTTTACCTTTATTTTCCTTTTTGGAAATTTTTGATTTTTTCCCTTTTTTGTTTATCTTTCTTTTTTTTTCTTCTATTTTCTGTGTTTTTCTTATATTTGCGTGTATATATGTTTAGTTATATTTGTGTCTGTGTATTGGGATGCGATTGTGTTTGTCGTGTCGTCTGTATTATCTAACTCACTCATGCCTTAGATTTGCAGCGTTTATAGATACGTTTCACATCAGCGTCGAATTTACCGGATAAATTGGCATTTAGCTAAGAATAATATATATATATATATATATATATATGTATATATAGATGTATATATATATATATATATATATATATATATATATATATATATATATATGTATATATATATATATAAGTATGTGTATATATATATATATATATATATATATATATATATATCACTCAAAAACTCTGCAACATATACAATGTAAAGATTTTACTACACACAAGAAAATTTAAATTCTTGAACCTGTCTAATATATATATATATATATATATATATATATATATATATATATATGAATAATTAATCGCGTCTAAAAGAAGAATCATCAACAGAATGCTCTGGACGGCCGTTTCGTCCTTTTTGGGACTAAACAGCTGTACGAATCAACTAATCAGACCGTTACGATACAAAGTAAGCGTCATAACACTGGCTCAGCTGACCTCGGTGACGAAGAGGAAACCAATTAGAATCGATATAGCGCAGCTACTCCTAACTCCGGTGGTGATACTCATCCAAATAGGCATAACTCACCGGAACCGGTACGGAGAGCAACGTCATCTTTCACCAAGCCGCTCCCTCCAGAGAAGTTGGATCAAACATAGGCTTATAAGTGATATAAATTTTCCCTCTTCGTCATCCAGACCCACTGGCCGAGTGGTATTGTAGTGTGCTGTTTGCATTCGTTTCGAAATTGTTAATGAGTTTGTTAGTGAGGTTGCGTTTTTAATGAAGCACATCACATTTAAATTTGCAAGAACACAAGGAAAGAAGAACAAGAGATCAAATTGCATTCAACAATAAAATATATATTGAAAATCAACGAATACAACAATTGTGCTTATGTATTAATATTTAGGGAGAGAAAAGTAGCTTCCCTTGTCCTGATATCTGATACAAGATAGGAATAAGGTACTTAAGAATGTTCTTGTTGAAGTGTTCAGTGTACAAATAAGATTTGAATTCAAGAATGAAAAGCTTGTACAAAAGGATAATAGAATTTGATTTGTGACTTGGCTTGTGACAGACAGTAATAGTGTAGTAGTGTGATAGTAGTTTTGTGTCTGTGTGTGCGTGAGTAGAAGAATGTAGGTAAACGTACGGAGTTCAGTTCTGTTGAATAATTGTTCTACTGCTGCTCTATTGTTTTATTTCCGTGGTTTAAATACTTTTTGGATAGGCTCCAGAAAGGAGCGGGAAAAATATCGAAAGGAATATTTAAAATACACGATTGGATAAAAATTGACCAATCAATGATTTTTTAAAACTAAACCAAGTCATGGCAGAAAGTTTTGTGTGAATACTGCGATGGGTAAATTGTCCTGTAGTACACGGTACTTATTTTCTAACCAATTATCACTAAGTATTTTGTGGGCGTGGTAAATCGAAGTAGTCACTACATTATCCTGGTTGCGTTGTAACGTTAGCATACGGGTGCAATTCTCGGTAGTGAATGAGCATTGACGAAGAATTAAAAAATGCACAAAACGGTCGTCTAGTACATTCTTTTGCGACTTTCTGTTCTAGAATTGATGATGGTACTATAATCTGTTTCACACGATTAATGCAATAAATAATGACCAGATGAGCAAACTTCGTATCGACAGGGTCATTCCAGAAATTGAATTAAAATACACACACACACACACACACACACACACACATACACACACACACACACACACACACACACACACACTCACACATATATATATATATATATATATATATAAACTAGCTTAAACATCGCCTATCAGGCGGATTTTAAGTTAGCTACTCTTGAAGACACATGGTTTGGCCATCATCACAATAACTAGGGAGGAGTAGATGCGATAGGCATCAATAAACTACAGAAGAACTCAAAATTGATCGCTGCATTTAAGTATTAAATTCATGTTTAATCATACCTCTTAAAAGTTTAACGATAATTCTTCTGCTGCCACTTAATTTGAAGGTGATTTTATGTAATTATATTCCATAATAAAGGTTTTACTTAATTAGCTCTTATGTTTCTCTAACTCTTCAAATGTTGAATGTATAACTAATTCTAATTTCTATTTTCCCATCTTTACATGATATTAATTTTATCTGTCCCCTGTTCTGTCACCCATGAAATAAAAATAATTCTTTGTACAGAAAACGAGGATCTACGTGCATCAAATCTTTAAACATTTTAACATTTTTTACGATCATGTATGTTGGCTTGGAAAAGTAATTCTTTCAGGAATGGACATATTTTTAATTAACCGGGGTGTATATTTACATTTTGTTAAGATCTGATAGCGGCACTTTCAAGATGTAAGTTATTTTCTCTTTTAATAAATGTGGCATTCTTTGGATGTGAATGGAATTTGAAAAATTGTTGTGTATATGATCCTTTCTGTATCCATATATATATATATATATATATATATATATATATATATATATATATATATGTGTGTGTGTGTGTGTGTGTGTGTGTGTGTGAAAATTTCTCAGGATTAATCTGTAGAAAATGACAAAATGTATTAAACAATATTTCTACACGTGAAAATATTCTCTTCAAACATAAAGTAATTTTTTTCAGTTGACCATAAATTCTTCGAGTTGCTAACCACATTTTGTTTGTTGTTTATAAATGCATTAATTCAATAAATTCATTTCGCTTTTCGCCTTGTAAATGTCCACATACATTGGACGAAAGGTTGGCTAAAATTACAGTTTTCGTATTGTCTTTTCCTCAATATATATATATATATATATATATATATATATATATATATATATATATATATATGATTGGATAACGAACATGTAGAAAACAGATCTTAATCTAACATTTTCGCTTTATTAAAAATTGTCAGACATCAAGATAGACCTCTCTGAAGGACAAAAAAGATTATTGTACAATTTTGTCGGACTCTTATTGATACGATCTATATTTGATCTTCTATTCATATATATATATATATATATATATATATATATATATATATATATATAGTGAGTGAGTGAGTGAGTAAATGAGAGAGAGAGCGAATTAATATAAGTAAAAGATTTATCGCTTAGTTGATTGATGCTACCTTCAGTATTACAGCTCTCGAGTTTCGTAGGCGGATCCGTCTTTCCACATATATATTAGTTCCGGGTATGACGATAAACTATATCCAGTAGCTAGGCCTCTGATCGACAGATTGTAGGTTTTGAGGTTACTTAATTGCTGTTGCCCCCAGGTCTACCGTGACTCGGGGTGTTGCCATCGTTTAAGGTCCCAGCTATGGACAAACTGCGAATCCTAAACAAAAACAAAACGTTATGAAAATACAAACATACTTTTGTTTATAGTAAAAATACCAGCAATATATTAAAAACGTTAGCAGAAATATCTATTAATAGTGAAATTAGCAACAATACGTATTTCTAGGCAAAGTTAGCAACAATAAACTTTTAAAACAAAAAGACTGGCAATATATTTTATAGTAGAATTAGCAACAATACATTTTACAGCAAAATGACCAACAGTATATTTTATCTGTAGTTGAAGTTGCGTTCAATGTATATTTAGTTGAAGCCATAAATGTGTTCAAAATATTTTTTAGAAAGTAAAGCCCAAATCCTGAGAAGAGTTTAGTCTATTTGTTAATGACTGTCCTTTGTTCGAATGGAAGCAACAAAACATCATTCATTCCTTAGGGCATTGGATATGACCGGCAGGTGATTATTATCATTATTATTATTATTATTATTATTATTTATTTTAATCATATCACCCCAATCAAGGCGGGAATGCCACTAGTGCGCAGGGGGTAACAGAGAGTGAAGGCGAGAGAAAAGACTGGGTATAGCGGGGACCAAGTAAAGGATAAAAACTGAACGGGGTTCAAGAAGATGACGATTGAAGTTACATTTAAATTTTTGAAGATTTTATTTATCAGGGAAACAAGGAAACGGAAGGTAATTCCACAGGCGGGAAGTGCGAGAAAAGAAACTGAGGCGTAGTAAGCGGTGGTTACATTTAACTAATTCAACAACAAAAGGTGAGAACTATATGCCAATCTTGTAAGATGCTGAAATACACGTAGTCCGAGCACCAGGGTAAAAAAAGCTCGTCAGAGCAGTTGCCATGAATATATTTGTAGAAAAGACAGAGTGAACCAACGTCACGTCGGCGAGAAAGTGACTGAAGTCGAGATGCCAAGTCAGGGTCGATTACATTGCAGATCACTCTTTGGATGTTGTCAAGAACCTCGAGATGTAAAGCAGGAGCACCTAACCAGATATGACAACAGTATTCAATACACGAATGAATGGTAGATTTATAAATATGCAAGATGGATTCTGACAAGAAAGTCCTTCTGGCACGAGTCAGTGACCCAACTTTCCTTGCGATAGTTGTTAGCTATTGATTCGCTGTAGGCGTTGCACTTCAAGTCAGTTGAAAAACGCGAAGCCAAGAAGCCACAGCATGTTGATCTCCATGAGTCTAGCATCAGCCATGCTGATGGAGGACAGGGAAGTATCTGTATGGTGGTTTCATAAAACAACTGCAAGAAATTGATATGAACCCCCCTACCACCACCAGACCTGGTTACAGACCTAGTATATGTAACCATATTTTGGAATTTTACAATATACACAGACAGAAGAATAGTTAATCGCCCGGTCATAATGATCAGAGATCACAAAATCAGAATTTGATTTCTTATTGACACGAAAGTTCCTGTTATGTATGTTTGAAGATCTTTAAAAAAAGTCTCAAAATACGAGGGTCATTCAATAAATAAGGTGAATTTTTCGGTATAAGGACTTCTAATACAGATAGAAGCTTACTCTTTTTATTTTTTTTGTTTACCTTCTTTTTCACATGGATTTAATTTCTTTTGCAGATTAAAAAAAAACTTTGAGAGTTTTGGCGATTAACAAAGATGGCCGACCAAGAAGCATGCTCCAGAATTGAACAGCGGTCAGTTATCAAGTTTTTGGTTGCTGAAGGGTGCAATCCAGTTGAAATTCATAGGAAAATTTCAACTGTGTACAGTGCCACATGTTTCAGCCAAAAAATGTCTACAAGTGGGCTAAATTGTTTAAAGAAGGACGGAGCAGTGTTGAGGATGAAGACAGGCCATCAGCTTACTCTTTTTTTATTTTTTATTTGTTCGTTTTACTTCTTTTTCACATGGATTTAATTTCTTTTGCAGATTACGCAGACAATCAAAACAATATTTAGACACTCGAAATAATATTCAGACACTCAAAACAATATTTAGACGCTCAAACCTATAGGTAGACCATCAAAACAATATCTATGCATAATTGAGTTCTTTTTTCCAGGTTTTCAGATACGACACTTAGCCATCGTGACACGATTTTCCGTAAGAATCATTGAAAAACCCTTTTAGTTATTCAGCTAAAAAGAGAACATTTTGTGTCAGCCCATCTGTCTTTCCAAATGAGCAATGATGAGAGTAAAAAGATCACTCAGGCCTTCCTTAATGGTACCAACATTCATTGGCTTCTATCTTCAAAGTCCATTCAAAGACCATCAAGAGAACCATGGAGAAATTTAAAAAACAGGGAACAGTAGGAAGTTACAACTGGAAAAGGGCTAATCATTTAAACTTACCGCTAAAGAGATCAACTAGAAACGATCCAACTCAGTCCATAAGACATTTGGCACGTGAGAGAGAAGTTTCCGTTATAACAGTCCAAAGGGGGAAAAAACTTGAAAATGAAATCGTACGTGAAACGTGTGAGGAACCTTGTTACTCCAGGACAGAAAGTTAGATGTGTTAGAGAGGTCGAAGATAATCTTGAAAAACTTGAAAATGACCCTTGAATAATATATATATATATATATATATATTGTTATGGGAATTTATCTATAACGATAATGGACTCTTCCTGACTCTATAAATACTGCGCCTCTCTGAGATGGAGGAGAGGAACGAGTCGAGTCGCAGTCTCTGACTGTGGGCGACTCTTGTCGAACCCTCTGCTTTGGCAGAGAGGAACCCGGACGAGGCTTTGCCGCAGGGCAAAGTGTCGTCCGGGGAGGTAGACAGTCCCTGAACCCGTTTATACGGGTTCTAAATGGGCATATTTTTGGGCGAACCTACGGGCTCGGGGAGCCCACATTAAACCGGCCTTGTGCCACATTCGACCCACGTGGGAGGGTTGTTAAATATCGAGGAATGAGTTGAGACCTAACGAGTCAAGACATATTAGTCCACGCTAAACCAGACTGACAGTTAATACTAACACCTTCAAGTTCTTGTATTATATTTCTGTTGTAATATATCTTTGTTATTTACTACTCATTTGTTCGTGTTGTTCTTTCTTGGTTCTACCATGGACCATAACCGTGTTGCGAAGATATTTTTAATTATTTCTAAGATACAACCTTTGAAAGCTTAATCTAACAATTGGATAATTTTGCTGTTACAGAATTTGGACAATTTTGCTGTTACCCACGGTACTTATATATCCACATGACGATTGGCAGATGAGAGAAGTGATTCAACTACGGTACATCAAAAGGGCAGTGAAGAAATATTTGAAAATGAAATCGTGCGTGAAAAATGTGAGGCAACTTGTGACACCATGATAGAAAATTAGAAGGTTACAGGAGCGCGTAGATTATCTGGAATAAGTTGGAAAAAATATATATATATATTTATATATATATATATATATATATATTTATATATATATATATATATATATGTATATATATATATATATATGTATATATATATATATATGTATATATATATATATATATATATATATGTATATATATATATATATATATGTATATATATATATATATATATGTATATATATATATATATATATGTATATATATATATATATATATGTATATATATATATATATGTATATATATATATATATATATATATATGTATATGTATATATATATATGTATATATATATATATATATATATATATGTATATATATATATGTGTGTGTGTGTGTGTGTGTATATATATATATAATTCATAAACAATATTTAGAGATTCGAACCAAAACTAAGCCCTTCAAAACAACATTTAGACAATCAAAACAATATTTCGACACGGAAAACAATATTTAGACACTCAAAACCGTACGCAGACCATCAAAACAATATTTACACAATCAAAGCAATATTTAGACTCTCAAAACAATATTTAGAAACACAAAACAATATTGTGACACTCAAACGAATACGTAGACCATCAAAACAATATTTAGACACTCAAAACCTTACGCAGAGGATCAAAACAACATTTAGAAATCAAGGCAATATTCAGACACTTAAAACAATATCTAGACTCTCAAAACCGTACGCATACCATCAAAACAATATTTATACAATCAAAGCAATATTTAGTCATTCAAAACAATATTTAGACACACAAACCAATACGCAGACCATCCAAACAATATTTAGACACTCAAAAACGTACGCAGACCATCAAAACAATATTGTGACAATCAAAGCAATATTTAGACACGCAAAACCTTACGAAGACCATCAAAACAATATTTAGAGAATCAGAGAAATATTTAGACACTAAAAAAAAAATTTAGACATTCAAACCAATACGCAGACCATCAAAACAATATTTAGACAAGCAAAGCAATATTTAGACACTCAAAAAATATTTATAAACTCAAACCTATACGTAGATCATCAAAACAATATTTAGACACTAAAACCAATATTTAGACACTGAAAACAATATTTAAACACTGAAAACAATATTTAGACACTCAAAACAATATTTAGACACTCAAAACGATTTTTAGACACCCAAAACAATATTTAGACACTCAAAAATAAATTTAGACACTCAAAACAATATTTAGACACTCAAAACAATATTTAGATACTCAAAACAATATTTACGCACTCACACCAATACGCAGACCATCAAAACAATATTTAGACACTCAAAACAATATTTAGACACACAAAACTATATTTAGACACTCAAAACAATATTTAGACACTCAAAACAATATTTAGACACTCAAACCAATACGCAGACAATCAAAACAATATTTAAAGACTCAAAACAATATTTAGACACACAAAAAATTATTTACGCACTCAAACCAATACGCAGACAATCAAAACAATATTTAGATACTCGAAATAATATCTAGACACGCAAAACAATATTTAGACACACAAATCAATATTTAGACACTCAAATCAATACGCAGACCAACGAAACAATATTTAAACACAGAAAACAATATTTAGACACTGAAAAAGATATATTTAAGCACTGAAAACAATATTTAGACACTCAAACCAATACGCAGACCATCAAAACAATATTTAGACACTCAAAACGATTTTTAGACACCCAAGACAATATTTAGACACTCAAAACAATATGTAGACACTTAAAAAAATACGCAGACCATCAAAACAATATTTAAACACTGAAAACAATATTTAGAAACTCAAAACAATATTTAAACACTCAAAACAATATTTAGACACTGAAATCAATATTTACGCACTCACACCAATACGCAGACAATCAAAACAATATTTAGACACTCAAAACAATATTTAGACACGCAAAACAATATTTAGACACTCAAAACAATATTTAGACACTCAAACCTATACGCAGACAATCAAAACAATATTTAGACACTCGAAATAATATTAAGACACTCAAAACAACATTTAGACACTCAAACCTATAGGTAGACCATCAAAACAATATCTAGACACTCAAAACAATATTTAAACACTCAAAACAATATTTAGACACTCCAAAAAATATTTACGCACTCAAACCAATACGCAGACCATCAAGACAATATTTAGACACTCAAAACAATATTTAGATGCTCAAATCAATATTTAGACACTCAAAACAATATTTAGACACACAAACATATACGCAGACCATCAAAACTATATATAGACACTCAAAAATATATAGACACTCAAAACAATATTTTGACACTCAAACCAATACGCAGACCATCAAAACAATATTTAAACACTGAAAACAATATTTAGGCACACAAAAAAATATTTACGCACTCAAACCAATACGCACACCATCAAAACAATATTTAGACACTCAAAACAATATTTAAACACTCAAAACAATATTTAGACACTCTAAACAATATTTAGACACTCTAAACAATATTTACGCACTCACAGCAATACGCAGACCATCAAAATAATATTTAGAGACTCAAAACAATATTTAGACACTCAAAACAATATTTAGACACTCAAATCTATACGCAGACCATCAAAACAATATTTAAACACTGAAAACAATATTTAGACACTCAAAAAATATTTACGCACTCAAACCAATACGTAGACACTCAAAACAATATTTATACACTCAAAACAACATTTAGACACTCAAAACAATATTTAGACACTCAAACCAATACGCAGACCATCAAAACAATATTTAGACACACAAATCAATATTTAGACACTCAAAACAATATTTAGACCCTCAAAACAATATTTAGACACTCAAATCAATATTTACGCACTCACACCAATACGCAGACCATCAAAACCTATATTTAGACCCTCAAATCAATATTTAGACACTCAAAGCAATATTTAGATACTCAAAACAATATTTAGTCCATAAAAACAATATTTAGACTCAATACACCGAGCTCAAAACAATATTTAGATACTCAAAAAAATATTTAAACATTCAAAACAATATTTACGCACTCAAACCAATACGCAGACCATCAAAACAATATTTAGACACTCAAAACAATATGTATCCTCTCAAAACAATATTTAGTCCATAAAAACAATATTTAGACCTTCAAAACAATTATTAGGCACTCAAAACAATAAACATTTTGAATCAACCTATTGCAAGTAACGTTTTACAATTTCTTTCTATATACTTTATAAATGCAGATATTCCTAAATCAGAAAAACAACTTTTCATTTTTTAAAGATTATTTTACGACTAATATCTTTTTAATTGATAAAAAGTAAACATTTGCTTTTGTAAAGAAAGACAGAATTCTTGTAATTTTAAAAAAACAAGCCCATTATTGAATAAAGCTATTGCCTGTGCATTACTTAATAGTATCACGTTTAATTTATTTTTTGCACATTTCCTAAGAAAAGTAAATGAATTGCGTCGTGTTTATTTATGTATGTAAACTAATAGTTTCACGATTTTTGTTAAATTATTAGTTTCTTTATGCTTTTGAATTTAAATGAAATAAATTAATAATAATTATAAATCATCTTTTATTATACAAAAATTATGGAACGCTCTACAATTCATTTATTAAATTTGCAAACTGTTTATTTAAGCATAATTCATTTACGTCGTGTTTAAATTGGAAATGCGAAACTATCGCCGCATATCTATTCTACGTTTGCTAATGATAATTATTACATCTGTATTAATTTAGAAATAACTGTTCTTATGGAATGAGCACAGAATCAAATTATTTATCAAAACCTTACAGGAAATATCTTCAATCAGAATATATATGGATCAATCTACGAAATCCGGAGTTGAGGTGCTGAAAAATGAGTATACATGATGAAAAATAAAATGCTCAAAACTTAATAAAAGTTTTATTTAAAAAAAAAAATTTTTATTATTAGGAAAGAAATAAATTTGCTTATTAAAAAAATCATATTTTTAATCCATTTTGGGACCTTCGAAATTTTGGTATTTTTTCTTGTCTCAACGGATTGTGTGATATATTAATCTCTATCTATAAAAGGCAGGATGTGTGAGTGTGAGTGTGTGTGTGCAACGAATGCACGGCCGCAATATTCGACGGATTTGCACCAAAATTTATATACACCTGCTCCAAGTTAGTAACGAGGCGAAGACCGACTTTGCATTTTCCAAGTCCCATCGATAGTGGAAATAATCAATTCTTTCATGCTTCTACGGCAGTTTTCATGTAGATTGTGGCCATTTTCTATTGGCCAGCGTGAGAGCCAACAGCTGACTGACACGAATGTTAACTAGCATGCAAAAAAAATCTATAGCTGCATTCGTCACAAGTGGGAAAAACTTAAATTTGCATGGCACTTTACTCCAATTGGCTCATTCACTTGCTTAAACTCAACGTTGATTCTGATTCCACAGAACTGCGTTAGGTGTGAAAAAATATTTGTTGTTCAAATTCTTTTTTCATTCGGTTTTTCCAGTTACAAGTCCTTTTTTAAAGCTGATTGTTTAGTGTTCATTTTGTTTAGTTCTTTTTTCGTAACAGATTTAATGTTTAGTATAGAGCTTAGAAAAAAATTCGCAGTGTGAGATAGGCAAGAAGTAAGGCATGTAGCAACATCAGCACGGCAAAGGGCACTCCTTTAAAGGCAAGGAAGGGCAAAAACATTTTAAGTCAAGTGATAGCGATTGCTGTATGAGTCGTACGATTTTTGAATCAAGCACGGGCAACGCCGGGCCATGCTGCTAGTATAGGATATTTTAGCGTCATTTTCGCGTTTAAAAATACATTGATTTAAAATTCTTTCAAAAATCAGATAATTGTCGCATTTTAATAAGATTTTCAAAACTTGTTTACAAATGTTTGTCAATAATTTTGAAATGTGTCTTTTTTTAGAAAGTCTTGATAAAAAAAATAAATTGTTACGTCTGTTGAACCCAGCACATTTAATTTTATGAAATTTCGAAGTCTGAAGATCAACGTAGCCATTGGCTTTCCAGGAAAGGATACCTGAATGCTTGTGTGCGCGAGGCTGAAAATGATGATCAAAGGACTCAACGGCTGGGGAGAAACGCCTCTTCAACTGTTGCAGTGCGTGAGACTGAAACTGCGGACAAAGAACTAAATTTTAATATTTTTTTTATCAGAGGTACAATCTCGTAAAGGGCATTTAAATTGATATACAATGTCGGATGTTTTGAATTCACAGAAATGCATATACACTTTCACGGACAATTTCTCTCTTGAAAATGGTCTCAGATGAGAGTGAAAGTACTTGGGAAAATAAAAAAAACTATTTGAAAGAAAATTTTGGTTAGTTTCTTAATCAATTTTCTTAGGCTACCACGAAATTAATCCGGGAAATTGAAATTAAATCAACATGATATTTCTTAATCCGAGGAGAATCGCCTATTCACCTGCAGCTGCGTGTGAGGCTGATTGAGAAAGTAAACACGGCCCTTTCCAGGGCTGCCCCCAATTCAAATTGTTGCCCCCCTCATTTGAGGATGTGCCTCAATTGCACCCAATTTTTGTTACTAATATTGATTTTCGGGTGGGCCGACTTAAACTTAAACTGTTCCAACTGAACAGTAAAAATTTCCGGTCAGAAACGTGTCATACTGCTAGTATATATATATATATATATATATATATATATATATATATATATATATATATATATATATATATATATGTATATATATTTATATATACACACATATATATATATATATATATATATATATATATATATATATTTCTGAAGAAATAATGGACTTATCTTTAATCTAAAATTTATATGACTTTAAACGCTATTATAGTGGGTACTTCGTATTTGGAGTAGACGACCCATTTTAATTTATTTAAATGTGTGAATTATGTCTGTGGGCCTACTCACTCGAAAAATCTGAGTAAAGTATGTGCATCCTCCGGCAGGGATCGAACGCACAGACCGATAAAAGTAATGCAAGACAAAAGAAAACCATACAATCGGATAAATATTTATCAACAACACAAAGGTGATTTACCACATAAACTGGAAAAAGCAAATGCAATTACTCGAGGCATTCTGCATAAGAGCAAACAAACAAAGATTCTATAAAATTACATCAAAATCCTGGCATAACATACTTCATTAAAAAAACAATAGAAAACACGAAATGTGATAAAAGCCAACAGGCGAAACGCAATATTAAAAAAAATATATATACAAATAACATAACAACAAAAAATACTTTATGTATGGTTAACGTTAGCCAGTAGTGCTTAGACGTGTGAAGCTATATTTGCAAATACGGGCCAGAAACAAGAAAAATGATTAGAAACATCGAAAAAGTAAAAAAAAGAAAGAAAAAAAAAAAGGAAAATCAATGTTTCTTTAATCAAACGTGCATACATATGCGTGGATCTAATTTCTAAGGAATCAATATAGTTTTCTATTCAACGTTCTTTTATACCATTCCAAAAGTTATTTTGTCGACACCCCTTTTTGAATAACGTTGGCACAAAAGGCTTTTCTTTTATCTTTACTCTTGTTCTTTTATTCATATTGTCTTTAAAGCTATACATATATCAGAATTATTACACACACGTATACAAATGGACAAACACGGACATATATATATATATATATATATATATATATATATATATATATTGACCGATAAAAATTATTAAAAAATTCAATTAAAATCTTCAGACATACTGGGTTGTAGATTAATATTCTTATGCGTTTATTATTATTATTTCATTTATATTCCTCGACTAGTTTCGACTAACATGGCCATCATCGGGAGAAAAAATGTTTCTGCTTGCTGTAGCAGTAAACTACAGAAATGAATGTCTTGATGAAGAAAACGAACGTTTGTCTGTAGTTTTCATTTGTTTTTTTTTTATTATTTATTTATTTATCTTTTTAACATTCCTTGTGTTGGTCAAACAGTCTCTTTTAAGTTGTCATTTGAGATAAGAGCTATGTTCCCTTTTTTTTCCTCCGGTCAGTTCAGCAGAATTATTTTTGTTTGGGGAGGGGATGGTAAGTGTGTTTGTGTGTGTGTGTGTTTGTGTTATTTAGTTTAGTGTGTGTGTTATTTAGTTGTTTAGTCTCTGGTAAGTGTGTGTTTGTGTTATTTAGTTTAGTGTGTGTTATATATATATATATATGTTATATATATATATATATATGTGTTTGTGTATATATTAAGACAATTTTATATTTATACGTTCTTTTATAATACAAATATCTAAGTAAATGCTCTGTATTAACGACATTTACCGACCTGAATGTCCGAGAAATTTTCATAGAAAATATGCGTCCCCCGACAGGAATCGAACCTGTATCCTATACGGAACCGCCGTATAGCCTGGCAGGCTTTTACCGAAATCGACCTTGCTAACCGAAACGATCCTCTGTGGCTCAATTGGCAAAAGCACGTCAGGCTATATGTAAAAAAAACAAATTGTAATCCAGTCCAACACGTTTGTGTGAGAAATAGGCATTTGAATAAACAAATAAATAAAGAGATTAATAAATAGATAATAATAAAAGAGAATCCTCACGACACTTAACGACCTGCCGTAGCGCCATAAAATATCTTTCGCTTTAAACTAACTAGACGGCAACCGCCACTATCAGATTTGAAATAGGGACTTCCACCATAACCTGACATAAACTTTCCGAAGGTGACTGGTCTGTAGATAAAAATTAACTCTTAACTCTTCGACCACCTAACCAATATGGCCGCCCCCAGCCGTTTCCATAGTAATTAATGTTGCAAGAGACCATACTTATAAACACGCGCAAACCACAAGATAGCTTATTCATAAATTTTCTCTTGAGGATGAAACGGGACTCGACACCTTAATTCAATTTAATTTCAATAATTATACTGAGGTTTTCGGCTCTCGCTTTTGAAACATGAGAACCCTTATGTAGCGAAGGAATCATATTTTTTTTTAAAATATTATAATATAAGCTCTACTTCCTTCTGTATGGAGCACTGTCTTTTTAAAAATAAAAAAAAGTACTAAAGAACTCCGGATTATTTACCTAACGTGTTCTTTCCTATTTTTCTGCAAACACACACACACACACACACATATATATATATATATATATATATATATATATATATATATATATATATATAAAAATAAAAATGACTCCTGACGATTGCACTAGCATGAAACAGACTGTCGCCTCTAAGTGCTGACTTCCATGTCCACTTTTATATTTACACACGCTCTATCTCTGATATTGAGCACTTTATCTCATAAATATATATAAACACTAAGACTATATTTCTTCATATATATATATATATTTAATTAAGTAATTCATCGAGAAAGCACTGTCACAGAATGCAGACTCATTTGGGACTCATCAGCAGTGCGCATACCACTACCGAGAATTGAAACCCTGACAGTTAGGTTGTCAAGCGAACACCCTACCAACTGTTCTACGGGCCTCGGTGACGAAGAGGTAGCATAGAAGCATAGGGTGTTCGCTTGACAACCTAACTGTCAGGGTTTCAATTCTCGGTAGTGGTATGCGCACTGCTGATGAGTCCCAAATATAGGACGAAACGGCCGTCCAGTGCTTTCTGCATTCTGTGACAGTGCTTTCTGCATTCTGTTGAGGTTTCAGACTCGATGAATTACTTAATTACATTTATCAAATCCTCCTAATTATTACATATATATTTATATTGTCATCCAGAGAGAGACAGTTTCCCTGTATCACAGCTCCTCAGGGCCATCGTCACACGGCAGGGAAAGAAGGGGATTTAAATGAAACACGACAGCACCTCATAGAACCCAATTCAAGTTTGTGGTTGACTATATATATATATATATATATATATATATATATATATATGATGTCAAATCCGATCCCGGCTTGAAGCAATCAGACGTCTCTTTCTCTCTGTCTCTCTCTGTCTCTCTCTGTCTCTGTGTGTCTCTCTCTCTCTCTCTCTCTCTCTCTATATATATATATATATATATATATATAGTCCGAATAATATAAATAGTATATATATATATATATATATATAATTATTGTCATCCACAGACAGACTGTTTCGCTGTTTCACAGCTCTTCAGTGTGGGTAGACGTCCGGTTGCCTTTAGCTAGGATCGAAACCCGACTGAATGGAATCGGAAATTCTACCATTAAGCCGACGGCAGGGATGAAGGTGAATTTTAGCTTGTTTACTTTTAGATAAACCGACTGGACTCAATTCGCTTTTGGCGAAGAGTCACGCTATATCAGCTTTAATAGTCACCGTTTACAAACCCACGCTTCCTTCCCCAGAGAGCTTAACCGAAATTAATTTCTTCAGAAGCCTATATATATATATATATATATATATATATATATATATATATATATATATATATATATATAATTAATCGATTCAATGACACATTATGACAAGTCATTCGTTTTCTGTGTCTTATAGAAAATCCCTAAACGCTTGACCCAAATCAGTTGTTTGGACCACTGAAGAATGGTAAAATATGCGCCCTGTCCTCATGGGACACATTCATTTTTTTTTATTAGCCTATATGATGTTGTTTTCGAATCTGACTTAGAAGTCTGTCTTCTAATATCTTCATTGTGCAGTTCATGGATTTGAATATATCTTTAATCAGTAATATAACTGTCTTGCTATTTACACTTTTCAGAGATGATATGACAGAATCATTGATGCTACACTTTTTTTAAGCAAATCACCCCAAGAAAGGCGCGGGTGCCACTAGCACGCACGGGGTTACAGAGAGTGAGAGTGATAGTAGAGTGTTTGGGAAGAGGATAAAGAGAAGGATAGGTATCAAGGTCAAGGCATCAGAAGATAGCCATTGCCATTATATTTGAATATATGAAGGAAATAATAGGAAGAAAGTTCCACTGAGAGAAGGTGAGAGATAAGAAGCTGTTGGAGTAGACGAGATAGCTACATTTAGTCGTTTCGCCAGTGAAAGGGTGGGACCGAGATGCCAACCTAGTAGCACGCTTAAATTTATGCAGTTTGGGAACCAATGAAAGTCAGAGAACCTGCCATGAAAATATTTGTAGAAAAGACAGAAGGAAGCCACAGCGCGTCTGTGAGATAGCGGCTGCAGAGACGGGATGCCAGATCAAGACCAACCACGTCGCTAGATTTTGTCGAGGACCTCGAGATGAACAGTACACACCGACACGCATGTGTCCGCGTGTATTTACGACGTGCAATCTAAAGGCTCATTAAACTTTAATTGCGTGTACGTAGGGAAGGTCATACGTGCCATAATCATTGCAATTGCTCACGGTCGTAAAAAATATTTCGCAGACGAAATTGAAAACGTATTTCTATTTTATCATTCCACCCCCAATAACAAGGCGATAAATCCACTAAGTCGCAAGTTTCTATTTGCTAATCTAGCCGTCTTCTTTATGTGCCGTATCGATTCAGAGAATAGGCGATTATGGCTCTCCACATTTTACTTTCCTTCGTAGCTCTTGTCATTTGGTTATTTCACTTAAACCTTGCTACGCCATCCATTTATTCAAGCTCACTAAGCATGTTATGCGTTTTCCTCTGTATCTCTAGCCTTGAATTTGTCCTGTGAGCATCAGATTTTTCAAGCCCTCTTTCCTCGTTACATGCCCTAGAAATTTAAAACTTCGTCTTGATCAGCTATTTGGTCCATGGTGTTCTCAGTATCCTTCTGTAGAACCACATTTCTCTTACTTCAAGTCTTTTCTTCATCTTTGAGGACACAGATGCAGAAAGAAATACGAAGGAAACGTGTATGGTTCACCTCCATGTACTCAACAGTAAAATGATGAGACCTAGCTGCCAATCTAGTACGGCGCTTAAATTTCCTTGAGGCCGAGCTAGCAAAGAGGAAAACTCATCAGAACAAATACCATGAAAATATTTATATAAAAGGCTCCAGAAAGATATGTTAGGCAAAAGGTGACTGAAGCCGAGATGCCTGGTCAAGATCGAAGACATGACAATCCTTTCTTTGGAGTCTATCAAGAATTTTTCTTTTTTACAAATACTTTCACGGTAATTACTCCGATGAGCTGCTTTCGCTTGTTCCCAGGCCTCATGAATTTAAACGTCCTACGACATTGGCATCCCGTTCACACCCCTTCACCGTTGAAACTGTTAGATGTAGACGTCTCTTCTACTCCAATAGCTTCATGTCTCGCACATCTCGACTGTGGAACTCCCTTCCTTATTCCTGTTTCCCTGACAAATATAATCTGCAACTATTTAAGTGTAACGTCAATCGACATCTTTCGTTACCTTGATCTATCCAGTTTCCTTCTCCACATCCTTTCACCTTTCATTCCTATCTGCTCTCGCTCCAAATCTTCTGTAACCCTCTTGCCTTGATCGATCCACTGTCTTTCTCCACATCCTCTCCTTTACCACTCCTATCTGCTCTTCCTCCAAACCTTCTGTAACCCCTTGCGTGCTAGTGGCTTCCAGCCTTGCTTGGGGTGATAAGCTAACCCCCCCCCCAAAAAAAAACAAACAAAAAAAAACATCAGAAACAGCAGACCAGATGTAGCAGGAGTAACACCAAAACCCATTTGATACACGGGGGTATAGTAGACGTGTAAATTGTCTAGCACGACACAATAAACCAAGATTCCTAGCAGCAAACCTAGACGTTGATTCAATATAACCGTTCCACTGAAGCCATTGGAGTATAATTGTTTTTTCCTGATTAATTTATTGTTGGAAACAATTGCTAGTTCCTATTTGTATAGGATGACTGGCCCTGCCTCGATTTTAGGACAATTTGAGTACAATATGACCTCATGATTATGAAACTAAAAACAGAGAATAAATTATATCTTTGAGTATAATAAGACTCTTGGGAAAGGTATGAATCCTCTTCTTCTCCCCCTCTTCTGTATATATGAATATGTCGAGTTACATATTAGCATATATATATATATATATATATATATATATATATATATATATATATATATAGAGAGAGAGAGAGAGAGAGAGAGAGAGAGAGAGAGAGAGAGCGAGAGAGAGAGGGGGAGAGAGAAAGTGAACGAGAGAGGGAGAGAGAGAGAAAGAGAGAGAGAGAGAGAGGGAGAGAGAGAGAAAGAGAGAGAGAGAAAGTGAACGAGAGAGAGAGAGAGAAAAAAGAGAGAGAAAGTGAACGAGAGAGAGAGAGAAAAAAGAGAGAGAAAGTGAACGAGGGAGAGAGAGCACGGTGGAACGGTGGAATAATGGATAGCGGCTTGGATTGAGGAATCGGAGTGCTGAGGTCGAATTCCAGTCGAATCCATTACATTCACTTACGTCCTAATACCCTTGAGAAAGGTGTGAATCCTCTTCTTCTCCTTCCAGCTATGGGTGGATAGCAGGACAGACTGGAGTTCTATAACCTTGGGTGGCAACCGGCCTAGGAGAAGGAAAAACTCTGAATTCAAAACCATCCTATAGAGGGTTGGGCTCCGTCAGGTTATCTTGCCCAAGAAACATCTTCTCTACTGTGGCTGCAGTACACGTGGTGTCCCTACGAACCTACGGATCACGGGATAAAAAAAAAACAATTAAATATGAAACTTGAGAAAACATAAAAAAAAATTATAAAGATCTTTATCTTGTGAGTAAAACCTAGTGTACATGCCATCGTGTTGTATCAAATAAGATGTTTTTATTGTAAATATTTCTGAAATCTTGTATATAACCTCCTCACATCAATTTTGCCTTAAACTTTCGTTCAATATGTCTCTCCACGCAAATAATTATTACATTACCTGTTATTAGGTTTTTATTAAAAGAAATTTCTATTTTGGACTATTTCTATCTATTTCGATGTTTTTGATACACAAGGGAGAGAATACATTTCTAATAGGCCCTCAGGCGGTTAGTAAAACCAACGGAGGTAAAACACTGATAGCCAGTATCGGGTTCGGAGTTTTGAAGCTATCTATGGTTTGACTCTTAAATTCTTGATTGTATAAATTTTCTCAAAAGATATTTAACTTCCAGTTTTTTCCCAAGAGTATTGAAGGATTCTTTTTCTATGTGTCTTGTTCCTGTAGAATATTGGGTAATCATACCTCCTAATAAATTTGTCTTTGTGTTATCTTTAAACTATGAAAATAAAGAAGATCTCCTTCCTTAAGCACTCTGTACTATTTTCATGAAGTAAAAAGGTACTCCTGACAATGTATGTTGAATTTGAATTTATTGGTTGTGTAGTCATCTCCTTCTATGGCAATACATAATGTAGTAGAATGATAAATGTTAAGAAAGGAGGGGGAAACAAATATCACAGTAATTAAGAATGAAGATATCAAATATTTTTTGTAAACAATTGTTATCAACACCTTGTTATCAACTCAGTTATGTGTCAGGCGTGATACACGCTTAGGTGATCATGTATCATTCGATACATGACTGACGAGGCCGATTTTTCCCGCAGTAGGTTGCCATTTCTTTCTGCGATAGACCATTTGCCATCCAAGGATATAAAACCTGATCTGTCCTGGTATTTACCCATAGCTGGGAGGGAGAAGAATAGGATTCATACCTTTCCCAAAGGTATTAGCACGTAAGTGAATGTAATGGATTAGATAGATAGATAGATAGATAGATAGATAGATGTGAATAGACTAAGATAGATAAATAGATGTAAACAGACCGAGATAGATAGATCAGTTATGTGCCATGCGCGATACACGCTTAGGCGATCATTTATCTTTCAATACATTAATATCGAGGCAGATTTTTTCCCGCAGAAGCTTGCCATTTCTTTCTGCGGTAGACCAGTTGCCATCGCGGTCTCTCCTGCTATTTACCCATAGCTGGAGAAGAGAAGAAGAGGCTTCATACCTTTTCCAAGGATATTAGCACGTAAGTGAATGTAATGGATTAGACAGATAGATAGATAGATATGAGCAGAGATAGATAGATAGATAGATAGATATGAGCAGAGATATGAGCATAGATAGATAGATATGAGCAGAGATAGATAGATAGATAGATAGATAGATAGATAGATATGAACAGAGATAGATAAATAGATAGATAGATAGATATGAGCATAGATAAATAGATAGATAGATAGATATGAGCATAGATAGATAGATAGATAGATAGATAGATAGATAGATAGATAGATGTGAATAGACTGAGAAAGATAAATAGATGAAAACAGACCGACATAGAAGGATCAGTTATGTGTCATGTGTGATACACGCGTAGGCGATCATGTATCTTTCGATACATGACTGACGAGGCAGATTTGTCTCGCAGTAGGTTGCCATTTCTTTATACGGTAGACCAGTTGCCAGCAAAGGCTATAGAACCCGGTCTGTCCTGCTATTTACCCATAGCTGGGTGGGGGAGAATCGGTAGATTCATACCTTTCTCAAGGGTATTAGCATGTAAGTGAACGTAATGGATTCGACCGGAATGTGTTTTATTACCTATTGTGTGATCTCAGTGAATTTGCAATCTTGCCATTTGAAATAAGACTTTTTTTTATTCAAAGAAACTTCTATTTTGGACGATTTATATATATTTTGATGTTTTGATATAGAATGAGTAGAATACAGACTCTCAAACGAATAGTAAGATCAACCGAGGAAAAGGTTTACAGCCGGTAAAGGGTTAGACCTTTTAGAGCTACCTATGTCTTGACTCTTAAGTTCGTGATCATATAAAATTTTCTCAAACAATTTTTAACTTCTAGTTTTTTCCCCCAAGGAATATTGGTGGATTATTTTTCTCTGTTTCGTGTTTCTGCAGGATATTGGGTGATCATAGCTCCTAGTAAATCTGTCTTTTTGTTCTCTCTAGACTATGAAAATAAAGATTTTCTTACCTTAAAAATGAAGAGTGTTATATTCCGCCAATCCTCCTCGGAACTGTATATTTAACAGTCCCCCCCCACTCCTCACGAGAAATGTATGTGGTACATAGCCGAGTTTAACGTGCGTTTCTCCCAGTCCTTAGGCTTGGCCAAAAATATTCCTTTAGAACCCGCATAATTGGGTTCGGGTTCTGTCTACTTCCCAGGACGAAATTTGCCTTTCGATAAATCTTCGTCCGGGTTCCTCTCTGCCAAAGCAGAGAGTTCGACAGAAGTCGCACACAGTCTGAGACTGCGTGTCGACTGCACACCACGTCGGAACTGTTATATTCCGTGCTAAGGGAATAAATAAGTAACTCAAGGTGAATACTAGAAGAAAGGTTTATTGTACACAACAAGTACTATATGAAATACGGTGCAGTTATACACGCATGTCAATCTAGGAGTGAGTGCCACGAATTAGAAGGTCGGACGTGCTTGCGTCTTCTCACTCCCTTTACTCCCTCCTGTGTTCCAGACTCTCGTAGACAATTGACTTTATGGGTACTTATTACCTATAGTTTAATCATTCATGGGGGTGCCGGGTTATTCCATTACATCACAGAAAGGAACAAATATTACCGACATTGAGAATGAAAATATTAAACACATTTGTAAACAATCGTTATCAACACCTGCCTGCTTAGTGTTTTATTATATGCTGTGTTGTATATTTTTTTTGTTTTTTATATATGCATATTCATTGGTACAAGGTTGATACACATATCTACACGAAAGAAAAGGCGAAAGACGAATATAGTAAAAGAAAAAATACATTTAACTACTTAGCTCTAATATATGTCAGATGAATTACTTTTTTTCGTCGAGCATTTAAGAACAATTGACAAGTTACACTTGCTATGATAAATTCTTCGCAAAAACATACAACTATATCTTGAAATGCCAAGCACAACACTTTCCTACTTTAAGAGTCAGTATATTTTAAAAAAAAAACCCTGAAACTAAGATTCTCAAATTACTGTTTTTTTTTTATATATAAATATTCCTTAGTAAGCGTCGCTCTGATGGGGGTACAAAGACAGTATTAGAAAACAAGTGAAGACTGAACACAGTACTTAGCATTAACATGACATTTTAACATTTTTTTAAAACTGCCACGCTCATTCATGATCTGTGGGTGAACATGGCTCTCGGCTGGTTTCTTTTCCTGAGAATTTTCATGCATTTTTGAATGCGTTGCATTTTCAATGGTGTGGAAGACAGAGCTTTCTTTCTCCCAGAATGGTCGCCAAACAAAATTAGAGAGCCAAGTCTACTTCAGTATCTGTCTATATTTCTGAGATGAGATATTATTTACATTATTTACACTATTCGTACTATTGCTCTCATCTTCGTCGCCATATTTATTACAACGTTTCGAGGGGACGTGGAACAGTGGTTAAAGGCGTTAGTTAGATCCAGTGACATGACCTAACTAATGACCTAACGAGTGTGAGTTCAATACCCGGTTAAGGCAGTGGAGAACTTGAAGAGGGGAATTAACAGTGCAAAGAGGGATAGATAGATAGATAGATATTATGATATTTTTATTATAATGACTTACACCGCAATGTAAAATATTATAATAAAAATATTATAATAATATCGATTATGTCGAGAAAGTTTGTCTAACGCGACACATTGAACATGCTTTCGTAGAAGAAGACAGACAGACAGACACACACACACACGCACACACACAGAGATACACACATATATATGTGGGTACGTGGTCACCACGTAGATCTACATTTGATATTTGACTCTTAAATATATATATATATATATATATATATATATATATATATATATATATATGTGTGTGTGTGTGTGTGTGTGTGTGTGTGTTAAAATCAAATGTTGATTTTAACATGTATCTGAGAGTAGGATAAGGTAATAATAACACCATGCGAAAATATACACTTTCCTCTTTACTAAGTGAGTGACAAAGAAAACTCTCTCTCCCTCTCTTCTATATATATTTCCTTTCCTTTCCTTCCTTCTATTGTTCCTATCCTCGGTAACGGACATGAATCCGGAATTAGTAATTGTGGGTCAGTGAACGACATAAAAATCAACCAATGACAACACGTCCCGCCAAAAATCAAACGGGAAACGTGGATGTGTCAGCCCGAATAAAAAGAAGAAAACCACGTACGGGACTAGAGATGCCGCAGTGGAGAGGAACGTGATTCGAAGTAGCAGTTCTAGACGCAAGGGTTGATGTTTCATCGGCTGTGAGTTTCACCTGACGTGCAACTCCAGAAGAGAAAGAAGAAGAAAGGATGAATGCAACGAGGTAATTTCCGTCAACCATACAGAACACAACAACCCCTGTATGAACTCTCAAATCACAAAAAGAAACACTGTAACCAAATGGAGTCAACAATAAATGTTACTATAGACAGTAAATTTGGCATTTACTTCATCTCTGTATACCACAGATAGAATTCTACAGAATGATAAGGCAAAGAATAAATGGGAAAAATTTATCAGTTTTAGATGCTTCACTTTTATTAACGCTTAGTCAGTGTTTGAGAGAAAAAAGGCAAGACGCAGAAGTTCAGGTATTTTCAATTTCGTGTAGTTCGATTCTCATTGGTCAGTCTTGTATCACGTGGATCGGATGATAACGTGTATTCGTAATTTTGTATGTATATCTGTCTAGTTGGAAGAAATCTGATGTTTTCAATCTTGTGTAGCCTGTCAGCATACTGAGGTGGTCTTCTCTTAATCTGGGAATGTTTTTTGTAGGTACTGTCTGTATCAAATATATATCAGTTAGATTCTTTACGAATGAATTCAATAAAGGATGGCGATATAATATAATGTTTATATATATATATATATATATATATATATATATATATATATACATATATATACATATATATATATATATATATATATATATATATATAGAGAGAGAGAGAGAGAGAGAGAGAGAGACAAAGACAGATAGATAGATAGATAGATAGATAGATATGGAGACACAGAGATAATGGACAGGTGTGATATATATATATATATTTATATATATATATATATATATATATATATATATATATAGAGAGAGAGAGAGAGAGAGAGATAGATAGATAGATAGATAGATATAGACACACAGATAGATAATGGACAGACTGTGATATATATATATATATATATAATATATATATATATATATATATATACATATATATATATATATATAGAGAGAGAGAGAGAGACAGAGACAGATATAAACCTAACTATCATAAATATTAACAAAGTGTGTGCGTGTGTGTGTATGAAAGATATATATATATATATATATATATATATGTATATATATATATATATATCGAGAGAGATAGAGAGAAAGAGAGAGATGGCTAGATAGATAGATAGATAGATATGAACCTATCATAAATATTAACAGTGTGTGCGTGTGTGTATGAAAGATATATATATATATATATATATATATATATATATATATATATATAGAGAGAGAGAGAGATAGAGAGATAGATAGATAGATAGATAGATAGATAGATAGATATGAACCTAACTATCAAATATTAACAAAGTGTGTGCGTGTGTGTATGAAATATATATATATATATATATATATATATAGAGAGAGAGAGAGAGAGAGATGCCTAAAAAGAAGGAGAAAAAATTAAAAGAGGAAAGTGATGTTTGATACAGCTGACATAACTGAATATTTGTGTTTAAATTCAATATTTTCCCCTACGCCAATGCGATGATCAAGTGTAACGTGTTTTCTTAATAATCGATCTTTGTTCCCAATGGACCGTGCGTGACAACCTCATTCTTTTCGGGATCATCAATGATATAGATCCTTTCTTTCAAGACTTAGTATTTCGTGCCAGAAGGAATTTACGAAATCGCTGTGATTTTTTACCTTGCATTCAAAAAGGAATTTTCTTTGCTGATTACGATTTTATGACATTAGCAAAAAATTCTTCAAAGAGAAAAATTTCAAATAATTGTAATGAAAGACAATCGTCTCTCTTCATCCACTAATCGCATGTTAGCAGCAGATTAGTCCCGAATATGTTATCGATTATCCTTTAATAAGAATAGAGGTAATTATCTTAAAAAACAAAACAAAAAAAAAAAAACAACAATTTTAACTATTCTGCTATTTTGAAGTTTCGTCGAAAATTTATTAAAAGTAAATGGTCTATAAGGAATTGAATTACCAAATCCACGCATACATTACTCCAGCGTTAAAAGAGTCAGTTCAGATAAAAATTAAAAAACAAAATAACGGGATCATTCCTGTGCTCTGTCCTTCAAGAATTTCACCCCGACAATCCTGGCTTATGGACACATCATATTGGAAAACTGGTTCCCATTCGATCACCGAAGTTAAGCAACGTCAAGCCTGGTCAGTTCTTGGGAATAGTAGGTGTATTAACTTGGATGTGTGGATTGTTTAATAGATAATAACTAGTAATTGTTAATTGCTAAGCCGAGTTCCAATTCCATTTGGGTCCGTTATGTTCATTTACTGTTCGGAAAGGAATGTACCACGTCTTTTCTCCCCAGCTATGGATTAATTAGTAATAACGTCTGCAAAAATAGTTGAAAAGGTTTCATTTCTTTCGTCTTTTAGTTATTGTATCGCCTAAATCACGACATTACTCAAATTATTATTTGGCTACAATTATGAATTTTATTTCCTCGGAGTTTACGCTCATATCACATTGAAACACATGTTCCCATTCGATCACCGAAGTTATGCAACGCCGAGCCTGGCCAGTATCTTTTTTAAGCATTTCCCCCTTGTTGCTAATCGGAGAGACGAGTTCCAATTCCAGTTGGGTTCGTTATATTCACTTACTTGTAATACTCTTCGGAAAGGCACATACCACGTCTTTTCTCCCCAGCTATGGATTAATTAGTAATGACGTCTTCAAAAATAGTTAATATGTTTCACTTCTTTCGTCTTCCTTTTGTTTTTTCCTTTGATCTCTTAGATATTTTATCACTTAAATCGCGACATTACTCAAATTATTATTTTGCTAAAATTATGAATTTTCTTTCCTCGGAGCTTACGATCATATCATGTTGACACACAGTTTCCCATTCGATCAACGAAGTTAAGCAACGTCGTGCCTGGTCAGTATCTTTTTTTAAAGCATTTCTCCCCAAGAACGGCGAGAGTGCCACTGGTTCACAAGGAGTTACATAGAGTGAAGGTGGGAGAAAAACTGTGTATAGGAGGAATGAGGACCTGGATGAGTGACCGTTTAGAAATACCAATCGCTGGAAATTTGGATGTGTCAGTAGTGTGATGAATAATGGCTCCCAGTTGTTTATCGGTGAACCGAGTTCCAATTCCATTTGGGTTCGTTATATTCACTTACGCGCAAATGCCCTTGAGAAAGCCATGCATCCATCACTTCTCTTCCCCATCTATGGGTTAATTAGTCAAACTCGTATCACTAAACCATTCTTAAAAAAACTCTTTACAAAAATATGTCAATGAAACCTGATTTCCTACAAACATTCTGTTCATTCGAATCCATTCTAAAAAATCTTGTCAACATTAAATAACCCATTGAGGTGTTGATATGCCGTAAAACAAAATACATCCAAACGCGAAAATACCACTAGGACGTAGGCAGTTACAGGGAATGGAAGAGAACGAGAAGACTTTAGTGAGAAAAAGTAAAGATAAAAGCAATAAAGGAACAGTATTCAGGAAGAAAGAAGATAGCGATTGACGTTGTATTTACATTTTTGAAGGAAGAAAGAAATCGAAAGGAAGTTCCACAGGCGAGAAGTGCGAGAATACAACTAACGCTTGGATCTAGCTAGTTCAACAGTAAAACGGTGACAAGTAGTTAACAATAACACGTGAAGCAAATGAGGAGAAAAGACAAAAAGAACAGAATTCAGGAAGACAGAATTTGGCGATTGGCGTTGCATTTAAATTTATGAATATTGTAGCTGACCGGTAAGCAAGAAACAGGAAGAGAGTTCCACAGAAACTACTAGAATAGAACTTACGGTTGAATCTAACTAGTTCAACAGTAAAGCGGTGAGACATAATTGCCAATCTAGTAGCAGGCTTATATTCATGCCGTCAGGTAACTAAACTTTTCTGACGGAGTACATTCTCTAGTTCCACCAGTTCAGACTTTTAGATTTAAGATCCGCCGAGTCATGTACACAGGTTCGAACCATCCGCATTCGTCTCGTATTTTCTTTGATGGAAATTTTGTTTGACCAGATTCTTCCCGGAAGCCCCTACTGTATGGAATCGACTCCTGAGAGGTTGCTTCTTCGAGCACAACAATCTTCACTTCTTCAAGTGTGGCGGTCAACCTATCCTACTTATCATAATAAGTTGCACTTAATTCCTCCGCTTACGTTCATGCAACCTAATTTAGCCAACCTCTTCGGCCATGTATTTGGAGAATATCTATTTAAAAAAGTTCAGTTAAACTACTACAATTCACCATATGCAAGGCTTTAGTACCCCTTCACAGAGTTAGTTACTGTTGAAATGGTTATGATGAATGATTTTTATTATGTGCGGGTGGCGTAATAGATAATGGCTCAGAATTGTTAATCGGAGAGCCGAGTTCCAGTTCCTGTCGCTGTCCTTACATTCATTTATGCGCAAATACCCTTTGGAAAATATATAAATCCGGCTGTTCTCCTCCAGCTAGGGTTTAATTAGTAAGGCTTGTATCACTAAACTATTATTTTTTCCAAAAAGAAATTTTTACTATCGAAAAATATTTTCTGGCTTTAAATAACCTGCAAAGGGGTGATAAACCGTAAAAAAATGAATGAATCAATCTCTCGCCTGATTCCACTGAATCCACATGGCCCCGAACCTGGAATTGAACTCACAATTACTATGTCAAGAAATTCACGAACCAACACTTTAATACACTAGGCTATTGTCTTGTGATATAACTGATGAAGACCAAAGGGCACAACGGCCGAAACGCTGTGATAACAACAAAAAAGATGAGGGTAATAGTTCGAATGTAAACAGTATAAATAATGAAATTATTTACTCTGTATTACTTATTTATTCATTATTTATTTATTTATTTATTATTTATTAATTTATTATTTAGTATTTGTTTATTATTTATTTATTTATTATTATTATTATTATTATTATTTATTATTATTATTATTTATTTATTATTCATGAATTTATTTATTATTTACTATTTATTTATTATTATTATTTTATTATTATTTATTTATTTATTATTATTTATTGTTATAATTTATTATTATTATTTATTATTTATTTTTTATTATTATTTATTATTATTTATTTATTATTATTTATTATTATTATTTATTATTTATTTATTTATTATTATTTATTATTATTTATTTATTATTTATTATTATTTATTTATTATTTATTATCATTATTTTTATTTTTTATTTATTAATGTATTTATTATTTATTTATCTTTATTTATTATATATTATTTATTTACTATTTTTTTATTATTATTATTTTTATTTATTTATTATTATTTATTATTATTTATTTACTATTTTTTATTTATTATTATTTATTTTTATTTATTTATTATTATTTATTATTATTTACTTCTTTACAGTGTATTATTATTTATTTATTATTATTTACATATCCCAGAAATGCAGACAGAAATGATAAAAATTGATGTTTAGCAAAAACAGTTGAACTTGGAATTTTTTAATAACTGGGCATGTATTATATTGTTTTGCGACTTTCAATCCAAAATGTTGCGAAAATGATTTTCAGATAGAATTAATTTGTGAAATTAATTTTTTAAAAATCTTTATGCTTTTAAATGTTTCGTTCAGAATCGATTAACAATATGGAAAAGTTGAAAGTTTTACAGATAATAATGGTTTCGTCCTTAACCCATAGCTGGGAGGGGAGTGAGAGGCATGTTCAATCGATCAATAAGATGGAATAATTGAACTCAAATTGTTGTTGGTAAGTGTTTCTGAACTAAGTACTTCGGCTTGAATCCCGCTGTTCAAAAACCTTGATGCTCCCATTCAATTAGAGTTTATAAGAACAGTTTCTTTCCTTGCTTAAATACTCAAAACTGTTTCGCTACAGAGATTACTACTTGAAGGTGCTTGAAGCAACAACATTTTATATGGATGACTTGGTTTATAGATTTAAAAAAATGTATACTTTGGAGGCACGGGGGAGTAATGGATAGTGGCTCAGATTGAGGAATCGGAGAACCGAGTTCGAATTCCAGTGCTAATATCCTTGGGAAATATATGAATCCACTTCGCCCCCCAGCTATGGGTAAATAGTAAGACGGACCAGGTTCTATCGCCTTGGATGACAACTGGTCTACCGCAGAAAGAAATGGTAAACTACTGCGGAAAAAAATCTGCTTTGTTAGTCATGTATCGAAAGATACATGATCGCCTAATCGTGTATCACGCATGGCACATAACTCTGACTGACTGATATTTAGCAAGAAATAAATTTATCAGCATAACATGGCGAAAATATCTGAAGAAGAATAAAAAGGAAAAAAAAAATAAAGAAAAATATATAATTGATTCAATTTCTTTCTATATCTCTGAGATGGGGTATTATGATTACTTGAAATAATTTACATTGTTCGCACTGTTATCCTCATCTGCATCGCCATACTCATAACGATTTGGCCGTTGTACGACCCGGCCTCCTTCAGGTGACTGGAATTTCCAACCGAACACTTTATTTTTTACTAGTGCTCATAACTGAGACATCCGGAAGAGGCATGGCATGTGGAACTAGAACAATCTACCTCGATGGACGAAATTTAGGTTTGGTTCAAAATTCCAATTACTTGAAGAAGGCCGGAGCGTACAACTGGCGAAACGTTGTGAATATAGCAATGAAGATGAGGATAATAGTCTGAATAATGTAAATAATGCAAGTTGATTCAATTTCTATTGTTTGTTTTACGTCTTATCAACTCTTTGCAGAAATTATTTTTAGATTGTAAATAATTTTTTGGAGATAATAATGATTTACTTATAAATTCATATTAATTACCCTATAGCTAGAGGGAGAAAAGGTGAATTCATACGTTTCTCAGTGGTATTTGAGCATAACTGAATGTTGTGGCCTTGTTAGGGCCATAAATAAAGACACAGAGAGAAGAATTGAGTTAAGGAAATATATTAACAGAAACAGCAATACAAACATATACAAACGAGAGTGTTACAGCAAGAATGTTCGGTCCGACTGTCAGAGCTGACTGCTGGAAACTTCCCTCTTCAAAAGGCAGTACCTGCTCCTATTTATATCTGCGAGAGCCCATGCGTGCGTGGGTAAATCACCATAACAATATATATATATATATATATATATATATATATATATATATATATATATATATATATATGTGTGTATGTATGTATGTATGTATATATGTTGTGGCATTGTTAGAACCAGAAATAAAGACACAATAGTGAAATTGAGTTGAACAAATATATAAACAGAAACAGTAATACAAACATATACAAACGAGAGTGTTACAGCAAGAATGTTCGGCCCGACTGTCAGAGTTGACTGCTGGAAACTTCCCTCTTCAAAAGTCAGTACCTGCTCCTATTTATAGCTGGGGAGCCCATGTGTGCGTGGGTAAATTACCATAACACTGAATATAACGAACTCGACTGGAATTGGAACTCGGCTCTCCGATTTCCAATTCTGAGCTGTTGTCTATTACACCGGACTCATATCCAGGCTTACAGTACCTTGTATTCCCAAGCGGTCACATATTTAGCTACTGACCAGGCTCGACATAGATTAACTTCGTACGGGAACCGGTGTTTCAACATGATATGGCCGTAAGCCTTGGAAAATTATGTATTAAATTAATGTTTCGCGTGGCCAACTTTATAGCCATTCTTTTTACATTGTGGCAAAGTTTCAATATATCTGAGCAATTTTTGTTTCAATCTTTTTCCTTTATGTGCTGTGACTCTTCAAGTCGTGTATTGGGGAACTTGACTTCCTACGACATCTTATCCTTTTTAAATTTATTAAGGTTGGTGTTTTTGTTTTCCCTTATAATCCCTGTTCTGTCAACACGTTCATTAAAGAGGTTATGCTTTATGTTTTCCTCTGTCTCTTCTGTTGAGTATCGAATTTTCCAAGCCGCCTTTCCTCATTGTTTTTCCAACCATTTAAACATTACCTCATTATGCGCCGTAGAAATTTCAACTGTTTCTGCTTCTAAAGGGTTTTCTAATAACTTGGATCGATTTTAATGTGAATTAAGTTTAAGCGTCTAATGATTTTTTTTCTTTTTCTTTCAGATTTAACAACTTAAGTCTGTGGCAATTTCAACCCTGGAAAGATTAACAATCAAATAATGTGTTAAAGTTATCGAAGTCTATTACAAAAATGGACGTTTAAACAGAATTTGAAAGAGAGGTTTCCCAGGACGCATCATCTCTCGATACAGCGAAGTCAATTGGCTACCACGATCGTGCGACTTGACGCGTTTAGATTTCTTCCTTTGGGATCATCTTGAATTGTCGTTGGCTTGTTAGCATAGACCTTACTTTTATGCTAACAAGCCAATGACAATTCAACAGCTGAAGGATGAGATAATAAGGCATATTGGTGAGATCGAGGGGCAACTATGCAGAGACGTCATCAAAGATTATGGCCTCGAGTAGAAGCTTTGGCGGACATTTGGGCGATATTATTTTTCACACATAATTCGCATGACTTAAATAACAGGATGCAATATTGAAATAAATAAATTTTCACCAATAACACTGATTTATTTACTGCTGACTTTGATCTATCTTAAAAACCCTTATATATATATATATATATATATATATATATATATATATATATATATATATATATATATATATATATATATATCAGCTGTCTAAAGGAAACATCCTTTATAAATTATAAATATAGATATTTTCTCCGTATTATTTATTTCCGCATGTCTTTCATTTTATTTTGTTGGCCAGATTATTTATACATTATACAACAGTTAAGCAAGCATCATTCTCTATACTTGGAGGCAGAGTCAAAAAGTACCTACTATGAGCCGTGCCACTTTTTTCTCTCTCTTTTTTTTTGTTCTCTATCTTCGTACAATCTGAATCGACTTCACTCCTTTCTTTCCTTTTTATACTCTTTCTTTCTCTCTCACACGCACATACACACTCAGCAATTTTGTGTGACACACACAGATATTATTTTGAAATTATATATATATATATATATATATATATATATACAGTAGCGGCCATAATATAAGGAACGGAAACAACAAAGAGATAAATATGTATATTACTTAAAAAGCAATGCATGATTAGCAATGAAATTTTTACCGAATAAAGATTAGGGTGGAATGCTTAAATATTATACAAAGTTACAAAAATTTACATAATAGTTTTTTTTTAAAATATTCTCTAAAACTTCGTTGTTGTCCACATGTTCGTTCCATACTATTCTCATCATCCTTCTGTGGAGCCACATTTCGTTTGCTTTTTTGTAATGTCAGCGAATATTCGTCAATTTCGTAATGTTCGTTGTAGTAGAGAGATTTTATAATCGCAGATACGCCGTTGAACAATACTGGTGTCAGACGCCTTCGAATAACACTCGCACTAATAGTACTTGCTTGATAATACTCGCTTGAATAGTAACCACCGAATAGTGATCCGAATAGTAATCCGTATAATGACGATATTCACTAACCGCCCCACGCGGTCGGATGTGGCACAAGGCCGAGTTTATTGTTGGGTATCCGAGCCTGTACGCCAGCCCAATAATTCCCAGTAGATCCCGTAAAATACGGGACTGGGTAACTGTTTCCCGAGACGATACTTTGTTGTTCGACATAGCCTCGTCTGGAGATCCTCTCTGCTCGGAGCCAGAGAGTTTACCCAGCATACTTCCGAAGTAATTTGGATAGTGAGATATTCATCTACCCTCCCACGCTGTCGGATGCTGCACAAAGCCAGTTTTATTGTGGGGTATCCGAGCCCGTAGACTCGGACAAAAATTCCCCGTAAACCCCTAGAAACGGGGTCGGGTAGCTGTCTACCACCCCAGACGACATTCTACCCTTCGGCATAGCCTCGTCTGGGTTCCTGTCCAGTGGCAGAGTTAGACCAGCACATCGAAGTAATTCGGATAGTGAGATATTCACTAACCGCCTCAAGCGGTCGGATGCAGCACAAGGCCAAGTTTATAGTGGGGTATCCGAGCCCGTAGGCTCGGGCAAATATTCCCCGTAGAGCCCGTAAAAACGGGGTCGGGTAGCTGTCTACCACCCCAGACGAGGCTTTGCCAAAGGGCAGAGTCTCGTCTGGGTTCCTCTCTGCACGGAGGCTGAGAGTTTGACCAGCACACTTCCGAAGTAATTCGGAGAGTGATTACTTAGACGCCACGCTAATTCCCATATATATACATTTCCTTTACGATCACGTGATCTACTTATTCAAAATGGGATCGCCTGTGTTTGCTCTCTGGTGATCTCTGTTCAAACTCCAGTCTCGGCACCTACTCTTTATTCATATATAACATGCTTCATGTCTATCTGTGAGGGGATTATCCAGCATTCACTGATATTTAGGAAGACTGATATCACGTAACAGTTCAGTACTCTTTTTTTGTTGTTCCAAACGAAATTTTTCTGTTTCTTAATACTCTGCTTAGCTTTTGGAAGGCACCTTTGGCTATTCCAGTGCGTCTTCTACATCTTCAGGTCACTGATGTTTGGTTGGATAATTGTACCAGTTTTAAGTGGAGACTCCACATTTAGTATCCCGTCTGCTCCACGATGATCTTTTAAATTTAGTTTCAGCGTGTTGACGCTCCCATACAATGATTTAATCTGATTGCTTTTCTTGCCTTTGTTGTTTTAATCCCAAAGTTTCAGATACGTTATCCTAAGCTTTTCTTTCTGCCTGAATGTGTAAAGATTTACTTTGCTTTCTTTACCGTCTATCCCACCCCGTTCTCCTTCATTTCTTTCTTCTCTGTTCCTTCTTTATTCGATCTCTCTCCTTTTTCTTCTTCTTTTGCCCACTCTTTCTTTCCTTTAATTCTTTAGTTTTTCTTTCCTATCTTTTGATCACTCTCATTCCTTCTTCTTCCCTTTCTCTACTTCTCTTCTTTTTTTGTTTTACTTTTCGTCTCTTCCTTATTTGGCTCATCCTATCTATATTACATTTTTCTTTACTTGATCACTGCCATTTTGTCTTCTCCGAGATAGCTCAGTGTGAGACACCATCAGACAAGTAACAGGCCTGTTGGAAAACTGCATAAGCATCGTGAAGAAGAGGAAGCTGAAATGCTATGGGCACCTCTTTAGAGCCAACAATCATTCCATTTCTATCCTACAAGGTATCATTTTGGGCAAATAAAAGAAGAGGAAACCGGACAAAAAATGTACTAAAGTGGAATAGATCCTTCACAGAACTTCAGATATAGCACACAGCCGATATATATGGAATACATCTCTCCCAGCTATTGGTAAGACTTGTATATGGAAAAAAATCGTTGCTATTTTAAAAAAAAAATAATAGTTAATGCAATATTCACTCCCAGAAAAAGAAATATTCTTACAATTAAAATATGTTTCGGCTTTAAATGAACTACAAAGGGTAGATAAGGCGTAAAAACAAATCCATCAGTCAATCTAAGCTTTCGGCCAAGAAATGGAATTTTTATTCTACAAGGTATCATTTTGGGTAAATAAAAGACAAGACGAGAAAACACGACAAAAAATGTGCTAAAAACTTTACTGAGTGGAATAGATCCTTCACAGAACTTCAGATATGGCACACAGCCGATGATGTTGAATGACATTCAATATCATCACTTGATAAGACATCAGAGGTGTTGAAACAAAATGGCTATTTTTGTAGTGATTTTATAACATATTTATGTTATAATTTTTAAATAAATAATTATATCTGCTCTACTCTGCATTGAGCACTCTTTTAAGAATAATAATTGTTGGTTATTGGAATTTATTCTGTATACACCAATCATATATATATATATATATATATATATATATATATATACATTTTGCGGCTATAATTCTTTACCCTTTCGTCTTTGTTTTTTTTCCTAATATTTCTATCTCTACTTTATTCTGTCTCACTTGTCCATTTTCTCTATCTCTCTTTCCCTTTTTTTCTCGTACTGATTGTTTTTACTTCTCGTTTATGACCCCCTTTCTTTTTATAATTTTGTTTCTAGTTCTAAGAATCTCAATTACTTCCGAGAAGCTACTCCGTCATATTTTGGGGATAAAAATAAAAGCTACGATTATTTTGGCGATCAATTTTTTTCTTTTCGCCAATTTAAAAAAAAAAAAATCATTTTCTTGACATATTTTTTTATGGTTTTCTATTTTCGGCTTTCTCCTTTTTTATAATCTCGTGTTTTATTCGAATTGATCATGTATTATTGCTTTATTTGTTCAGATATTTGTCTTATTTGTATTTTTTTCATTTGTTTTATTTTTATTCGTCGTCCGTTTAGATTTAATGTCGGCCATTTTTATTTAGTTGGCTTGGTTTTTTATTCACAACTTTTTGATGTATATTACTCCCAGGGGATAGTTCTTCTTTATTAGAGTTAAACTGTGACAGCAGGGCGAAATAAACAAAATATTCGTCGTACCTCCCGTGCTATCAGCAGTAGTATTCATATTTGGGGGTATACAACAAATTAAGGTGCGTAGACATTATTGTTACGACCTAAATTTACAGAAAAATATATATTCCTGAATTCAACTTCTTATAAGGAATTTGTATGTAGTATAGTGCATTTTTGGCGTATAACCCAATACTTAGTTTGACTAATTGATTTGATTCTTTATGGTTTATCAACCCTTTGTGGTTTATTTAAAGCCAAAACATATATTAAATTTTAAGGATATTTCTTTTTCTGGGGGTGAATATTGCATTAACCATCTTTTTTTCTTGCTTTTTTATTTTGAAAAAGCAATGATTTTTCCAGATACATGTCCTACTATTTAACCCATAGCTGGTGGGAGATAGATTCATTATTTTCCCATGTGAATTTGAGAGTAAGTCAATGTAATGAATCCTAGTAGAATTCGAAATCGGTTATCCGATTTTTCATTCCGAACCGCTATCGATTACACCACCTGTGCATCCCAAATACGTTCTGACCAAGAAACCCGGATTCAAAGATCAGCATGGTAGATTTATATCAGCCTGGAATGACGATCGCAGCTCGTAGCGGAAAACATAGTTGGAAAGTGCCTGAAAGAAATAAAACCCCAACATTGTGAGTGAGAGTGGGTAGACGGAAGCTGTCGGTGGCGGTCCTAGAGCAAAGTTTAAGTCATCGTGACCGAGGATTTGATCGAACAGGCCTTGTTCAACTACTGATCATACGAGATTAAGAGTTCTCATCTATCAACTCTGAATAAAGGCTGGTCAGTATAGTTGCTGTATAAACTACAGGTTGGCTCCCTGCCCGTTGGACAAATACAGATGATGACTGAACAGCTATCTGCAACGGGGTTAGTTAGCCACACGAGAAAACCGGTGTACCCGAAAACTAGCAGCAATTATTATTATTATTATTGTATATACGTAAACTTCACTGTAATTTAAATATCACATATAGGTTTATGTCTTGTCTATTTTGTATATTCCCCTGATCCATTAAGATACGTTTTTAGCATGGAAGTGAATTTGTATATACACACGATACGACATATTCCACAGTTTATGGTAGATCATCAGAAATATTTCTTACTGTCGTTGGTTATTGTCATAAAAATCTCATCGAACTTATCCTCTCTGACCGTCCTGGGTATGACGATAAACTACATCCGCGTCCAGGGTAAGACGATAAACTACGTCCAGCAGCAAGGCCCCTGATCAGGAGGTTTTGAGAAGCGTGAAACTACCTCTTAATTGCTGGTGTTCCCAGGACTCCCTTACACGGGGTGACAGCACCTGTTAGGGTCCCAGCTATGGGCAAATAGTTAACCCCAAAACTGAGATAAAAAGCATTATGAAAGTGCAAAAATAAGTTTTAATACCAGAAATACTTTGTAAAAAATTATTACCAGAAATAAACGTTTGAAGAAAAAAACCCAGCAATACGTTTTTGAAAAAAAATATTACCAGCAATACATTTTTTAAATTATATTATCATCTATACATTTTTGAGAAGAAAAAATATTACCAGAAATAGATTTTTGACTAAACGAAAATGCTACCAGGAAGAAAATAGTTGTAGGCATTAAATGACCCATTGAGGTTGATATGGCGTAAAACACCACAAAACAAACAAACATACTCCCTTATTTATGGTGACAACAGGGATCTTGTCTTCGAGAAGGATCCCTCATCATCAAGCTATATATAATTGTTATTTTTAAAAAACGGCTAATATCCCAATTGGCTCTTACCCCGACGAAATATCGTGAGTCGACGTAACATCAATTCTACAAGTGGTAGGATGACCTCTAGAGAGATAATTTAACATGCCGTTTTGATTGGTGTTCACAGATTCATGATATTTTTATGCAGAGGATCTTACGTGCGACTAGATATTTCCACCCTACCTCAATTGGGCTCGTGTTAGGCAAACCTCGTGGTCACGTATATTCACGGTAATCTCCACAATAATCCCCAATCTAATTCGCGAAAAGTTTCACCTGATGACATGGTGTTTTATCAGAGCTGGAATAGACATCTATGTTCTATGTATCGTGTCTGTTCACGACGTAGGCGATCATGGTTCTCCACAATTTCCTAGTAGTTCTTAATAAATTTTGTATTTTTTGTTATATCTCCTAAATCTTGTGCTGCCATCCAGGTTGGTCATATTCTGTTTTTCTCTGTTTCATTCGCCTTCTATCTGTCCTGTGAGTACCAAATTTCCCAAGCCCTCTTTCCTCTATATGTGCCCTAGAAATTTCACCAGTCTCCTCCTTATGTTAAACATAAGTACACTTTTTGGTAGTGTTGTCTCTAGTCTTTGCCTATATGTTCACATGAAATCCTCAAAATCCTTCTGTAGAACCACATTTCTGCTGCTTCAAGTTTCCTCTTCATCTACGATGAGATTGCCCTCCATTCACAACCATATAGAAGAACTGATATTACATAACAGTTCAGTAATCTTTTTGTTTCTAACGAAATTTTCCTGTTTCTTAATACGTTGCTTAGCTTTTGGAACGCATCTTTCGTTATCCCAATGCCCCTTCAGATTTCAGTGTCGAAATGTTTCTGTTTCTTAATTCTGTGCTTAGCTTTTTTTCGCTATCCCAATGTCACTTTGGATTTCAATGTCGCACTTTCCGTTTGTTTAAAATATTTTACCTGTTTAATTTTGTTATCCCTTATTTTATTTGCATGTTGGGCCGTTCCATTTGCTAGCAACCATACATTCTGTCTGCTTGCAATTGAGTTTAAGGAAACTGTTTAGGCCAACCACCGGACGTGAGTACAATCCACACTATTATGAAACCAAAACCAGCCTCTGTAAATGTGAAGCAAAGCAGGGAGCAGGATGGTATTTTGTTTCTATATAGTATAGAAGCTAAAGAACGCTTAGAGTAATCAATAACGAACTTGACAACTACTACTGAGTATTAATTTTGACCCAAATTGGGTGACCCATACAAGAGTCAGTAAGGACCAAGATCTTAAAATTAATCAGTCAAATCATAGTAAGCCAATTTAATAAAACGAGTCAGATTGCACGATACCTTGATGATAACTAGCATCCATGGCCTACGCCACATTCAGACCCCACGTAAGCTTTAAAATATGACAAGAAAATATTGGTTGTGCTCTTGAATCCAGCAAGCGATCTCATGATCCCGGTCAAAAATGTGTCCCGTGTCGTGGAGTTAACAGGAGCACCGTGATGGGTTTTGTGCTGCCATATAACGAAGGATCAACTGATTTACAGGTTGTGTGTCTCGTTCCACTTACCATGAACGTGGATGTGATTTAAGCCAGTGCCACGTGTCTATTACCGCGTCTTGGAGCAGGATAAAGGTCAACAAGGTTAGTCTGCCTGGTCATTACTACAAACCAACCTCGCCTTGTCTATTGCCACCCAGAATTCTACCTGGACGACTGGTTACGATCATTAATGACCAATGATCTTCTACGGCGTTGTCCATTATTGGCGCTGATGTCTGCCATTAGATCAATGTAGATTGGGAGATATCTCTACCATTTCCAAAATAGACTCACCCATCTGCATGGCACACACTATCATTCTTCGTTCGAAACTAGTATATTACAGTAATTCCCCATGTATAATATGACTTCATCCATAATGCGCACGCCGAAAATTATGCTGAAAGTGTGTGAAAATGTTTTTACTCATGCATAATACGCAACTCTTGTTTGGAAATCAAACCCTATAAATTGTACCATTCCAATTTCATTACGTCCAGCGTTTCCTACACTTATTAAAAGAAGGTTTAAACATAGAATAATATTATTCTAATTGAGTTTTATGATAATTCTTATTTTATTTTACATTTGTAAGCATTGTTAGGCACATATGATTGTATTTGACATCCTCATGGGGTCGCTATCGCCGAATGTTAGTGTCAAATTGTCGTATGTTTGTGGTCAGTAGTCGTTTTGCAACTGAAATCGACCTATGAAACGCCAATGTTTTAAAGATGTTTTGTAGCTGTGCATGATACGCACCCCTAATTTTGCTTACTATATTTTTTAGAAAAAATGCGTATTATACATGGGGAATTACGGCCAGTCGCCTAGTCTTATACTGCCAAGCCAAAGTTCAGAACATGTCAGAGAACATTTTTGTAGAATAATCTTCATTCTGTACAAGGCGCAAGAGCCACTCGAAGTAGAGGTCTACAGAGTATGAAGTAAGAGGCACAGTTTATGGGGATACATGGTTAAGATTAAGACTGCAGTGATCAGGAAAGCGTCCTCTTTGGGATTCGGTTCCAGAGAGTAAATGCTCGTGGAAAGAAGCTGTTCGAATGGAACTTAAACTCACCAGTGGAATAAAAGGCAATGAGTCTGGTTAGAAACAATGGGTGTGGCCTAGCGGGTCCTAGCCATGAAGGGTAAAACAATCGAGAGAAGGGTCTTCTATCTCGTCTTCAGTCGTTTTCTCACCGACGTTACCTGGCTTCCCTTTGCCTGTTTTACAAATATTTTCATAGGTAACGAAAGTTTTTTCCTGGTACACCAACTACATGAACTAAAGCGTCCTACTAGATTGGCAACTAGGTCTCATCACTTTACTGTTGAACTAGCTAAATGCAACCGTCATTTCTACTCTAACAGTATTTTTCTAGGACTTCCCACCTGTGGAACTCCCTTCCGATATCTTGCTCCCGTGATAACTACAATCTTCAAAAATTTAAATTTAGTGTCAGTTGCCATCTTCTGTCTTATTGAAGTCTCTTCATTTTTGCCCTTTCCTCAATCCTTCCCATTTTCAATCTTCACGTTCATTTTCACTCACTGTAACGCCTGTGTTTTAGTGGTTATGTCGCCTTGCTTGGGTTGAAATGATTAAAAATCAAACAAACTACATTTCATTCAGGCAATATTTGTCAAACCTTTTTAATCTCTCGGTAAACTTGAGCAATCGTTAAACTTTCGCGAAACACTTAAATTATGATGATCAAAAAATGAATAGAAAACGTGTATAATTTTTATTAATACGAAAAAATATTCTATGTAACCTCTATCTATAAAACAGAGAATGCCTGTGTGTCTGTCTGTTTGATACCTTTTCCCTCGAGAGCCATCCAACCGATTTTAACCAATCTTTGCACATTCATCATACAATGTAAGAGATAGGTTCTTAGCATAAAAAATCGATTATTCTTAAAAAATCAATAATCGATAAAGCCGATCAAAAATTCATTTTTTCCTCCGATTTCGTTCAAGCTCGGTATGTAGTTTACTTACATCATGACGAGCTCAACGATACCTCATTTTTTTTTATTTCTACGCCTCTGCGTTTAGCGAAAAACCGCCAAAAACAAAAACAAAATCAACTTCATCACAATTTTTAAACGAAAAACTCCCTCAATTTTCAAGCTATCTAGTACAAACTTCACTCAATTGTAGCCAACAATAATGTGATTGTTTAACAATTATTTAACTTGATAATGGAATCCACCCATATCGTGAAAACCCGCGTAAATAGCGAAAAATGTTAATTTGTAGTGGTTTCTTTCTTATTTTTCGTTGATCTTACAACAATTTTGACTATTCCAAACTTGACTATTTCAAACTTGACTATTTATAAATGTATCTTCTTTTACATCCCTGGCAGCACACTGACAAACTGAATTTCAAAACTCCAAAATAATTGTGGTCTGAAGCGGGTCTTCATGTTGCCTGTTTTACTCCTTCATGTACTTGGCTAACTTCGATTGAATAAATACAGACGACTTCTGTTATATCAGTAACTGCATCAATTCAAAATGTTTTTTAATGAAAGTACTTAAAAGTAATTAAAGAATATAGATTTCGTTGCATCTAAAAATGATGCTATTTTTGCTCCATTCTAATTGAATGTTTTTCTGATCAACGAGCTGGGCATGGCTGCTAGTCTATATAAAACAGAATATGTCTGTGTGTGTGTATCTGTCTGTGTGTGTGTCTGTCTTTATCTGGATGCTATTTATTCACGTCCACATTTCGATGAAATTGTGCACGCATGTTGCAAGTTAACCAAAGTAGGTCAAGAGCAACTTTTCAATCTCCAGGCCCAACCCCAGGTTTTGGAGAAAAATCGATTGATCTCAAGTTGGGTTTGACTTTTTGCAAAGACCAAGGAAAATTTACACGCCAACAAAATTTTTTTCTGGATGTGCTGATTTTTTGATTTTTTTTTTGCTTTTAATGCAAAACATAGCTCATGTTATGAGGTTTATGTAGAGTGCTTGATAGTATTCCTGCAACATTGATTTCACAAAAAATTGCAAAAGAAATGTGAGAAAATCGTGTTTTTCATACTACTTGAATAACCTAACCATTTTTATCCGATGTTTTTCAAACATGTCGCAAAAAAAAGCCATCATGCAAGAAATGAGATAGTGTGGTTTTAGTTCTCGTTTCCCCTCATATAACGAAAAACCACGAAAAACTGTTTTCCGGCCATTTCTTCCTGTTTTTTTGTATCCGATACTTTCCATATTTATTATGTAAATTACATATGCCACACAAATTTCTTGCATTAATGTTTTGTTTAGATTATTTCAGTTAAGTGGACGAAATCTACGACAAACTAGTTCCAAAGTCGGCTTTTGCCATTTTGGCAATAGCGTCTTTATATGATTCTATCCAAAATTGGCATTCGAGCAACCTTTGATTCTGTTGTGGATTCCGGGATGAAATCCGGTATCAAATAATAACAAACGCCAAGAATGAATATAGGAAATAGATGTATTAACGTAATAATACAAACTGATAATACAGGTTAGTAGTTCCAGGAATGCGGGGTTAGTAGACAAATACATATAAAGTCTTTGGTATCGACGTATCGCCGTATGACTTCTTACTGGGGCTATGTCCTCGTTACTGTGAGTCTTGCCGCTACGTTATTCTACTCGACCGACTCAACGTTCCACTACTACTCTACTTGACTTAACATACTGCCGGGTATTCACTGGCAGTAGTATATGTATACCTTGGGTGAGTTCATTTGTATAAAAAGGGGAAATCCCTCAACAGATTCAAAGATTGTTTGAGAAGTATTTAAAAGTTAATATGGTAATAGGAAATTTATTGAATATCTAAAGCATTGAAACTATTTAACCCCGAACGACGACCATACAAGGATGTTTTATCGATGGAATTCCTTTTTTAAGAACAATCAAACACTTTCTAAGACATACCGTAAAAGGATGAGAGCGGGGAAGTAGCTTAGTATACTAACGTATGACGACGCAGGCTCTCTAGACAGAGGAGTGCAGGTATACAGGGTAGTGTGGTTATACAATTGCAGCCATGCACCCCGAGTAAGTAAAAAGATAATTAAAATTATGAAAAAAAAAAAATTTTCTGTTTATCATAATTTAACATTTAATGAGATACTTGAGTGTTGTAGCATACCTACGGACGATAATGGGTATGTCCCCAGTCACATAAATACAGTAGTAAATACTGTATGTTGGTCTGCAGCTGGAAATTCATTGTGGAATTCACTTGACTCACTTATAGCATTTGACTACTTCCACGGGCCGATAACGAATCTTATATTTGTTGTTCTTGTTCTAAATATTATCGTTCATTACCAACCTTCCTTGGTTATTCTATTCAGTAACCTTCCCTAGGTTACAACATTGAGTCGAATTTTGGGCAGGCATACTTTTAAAGCATCTTTCAAAGATTCTAGCTGTGATGGATTTTTGTTTTTAATATTGTTTACTGTAGAAAAGCTTGTTTTTTAATATTATTTTCCAGATTATATTTACGTTTATTATAACAATGGTATACTCACATATTCCATTTAAAAGAGTTTTAATTTCGATACGTATTCTTATTACGCTTTGGACTTCGTTCGAAAATAACTTGATTAATAACTTTTAGATATTTTCGAGGCGCGCCTACTATCATCCCGCGGCACATCAGTGAAAATTACTGCCATGAAGACCTTTAAAATAGAGAGTCAGCGTTAAGATTATCATGATGAATATCGTGTGTAGTAGGAATGCATGAAGGGGTCGTAAGTAATTTTAATTTATAAGGTTAAGGAGGATAGATAACAATTGATACTTGGCTTGAAGAGGTTAAAATTTTAGTGATCAGGGAAGCACCCACATGAAAGTCTTTTTCACGGAGTGACATTTCTAGGGTTAAAGGTAGTCGGCGTGGAACTTTCTTTTTCAATATGGAACTTAGAAGGAAAAAAAACTGTTTCAGCTCCGTGGGTATATTCTAGTGTAACCTAATATCTGAATTAGTGTAAACAGCATCCGGCAGCAAGACCTCTGATCGGGAGATTGGAGGTTTTGAGGAGGTGTGGGACCACTTCTTAATTAATCTTGTTTCCAGTTCCACAATGAATCGGGGTGGTAGCACCTGTTAGGATCCTAGTTATGGTCAAATACTATCAGGCAAATAAAAAACAAAACACCGTGAAAGTATAAAAATACATTTTTATAATAAAAATGAGCAGCAGTATATATTTTAAGCAAAAGGACCAGCAATACATTTTATCTGTAGTTGAAGGCTTACAATTGCGTTGAAAATATTTAGATTTCTACATTAAATAACCCATATTGGTTGATATGGAGCGAAACGAAATCAACCAACACTAAAGAACACTTTCATGAAATTAATTTATATAATATCTTAGAATTCGTTAAAGAAATCAAACTGTATTGCAAAATATCACTTCACCAAAGCTACAACAAACATATCACCGCCTCTAGTAATTATGTCAACACAGACATGTTTATACACACAAGTTGGCTATCATCTACAATCTAGTAAATTGTTAGAGCAGAATAATATATGTCATATTTTCATTACTTCAAAGCTCCCAAGAAAATGAAATTCCGGCAATAAATGACCCGTATGGAGTTGATATGCTGTTAAACAAACACACAAAAAAAACCTTCAAAAAAACAAAAACCTATGGGCAAATATTAAATCCCCCACCAAACAAAACATTTTAAAACTATAAAAATACAATGTTGTCCAAATCATGTAACAGCATGTAATAATTGTCCATTCCACAAAATATTTAATATCTAAAAAAAAAAATTAAAAAAATAATCGAGTTTCTTTATTCCAGGTTTTCAGATACGACATTTAGCCATCTTGACACCATTTGTCGTAAGAATCACGGAAAAACCATTTGAGTTATTCTGCTCGAAAGAGAACAGGTTAAAATCGTCTTGTGCCAGCACCACTATGTCTGAGCAATGGTGGGAGGAAAAAGATCATTCAGGCCTTTGGTTATTGTACCAATATTCATGCTCTGGCCTCCATCTTCAATGTCCTCTCAAGAACCATCAAGAGGACGGAGAATAAGTTTAAAAAAGAGTGAATAGAGGAAAACTGGATCTGGAGGTCACAACAGGAATAAGGATCATCATTTAAATTAACCAACGCTAAAGAGCTCTTTCATGAAATTAATTTATATAATATCCTACAATTCGTAAAATAAATCAAACTGTATTGCAAAATATGACTTCATCAAAGCTACATCACACATATCACCGCCTCTAGTAATTATGTCCACACAAACTTGTCTATGCACACAAGTTGTGTATCTTGTATAATGTAGTCAATTGTTAAAGCAGAATAATATATATCATATTTTCATTACTTCAAAGGTCACAAGAAAATTAAGTTCCAGCATTAAATGACCCATATGGAGTTGATATGCCGGTAAACAAACACACCAAAACAAAAACAAAAAAATCCCAAAAAAGAAAGCACTCTGGGTAAATAGTGAATCCCCACAAACAAAACATTATATAACTATAAAACATACATTTTTATAGTACAAATACCAGCAATACATTTTTATATAAAAATTGTCCAAGAATACATTTATCTGAAAGCATAAAATTGTGTTAAAAATATACTTAGTTGAATCCCTAACATTACGTTCAAAATATTTAGATTTCGGCAGTAAATGACACATAGAAGTTCATATGCCCTCAAACAAAATCAACCAACCAAATTAATTAGTGTAATTAAATAACAGGGTTCACCTGAATATTTGCCATGGAAACAGCGATAGACTAACAATTGGATTATAAGGCTGCGTCAGAAAAAAAATGCCACATACTATGAACTATATTAAAGGTAGAATATGACTATTGAGCTGGTTTAGCATATATATATTCGATTTTACTGTTCTAAACCTACAATTCCCCATTATTTTCTCTCGTACATTCCTATCTGCTCGATGCGTATCCAAATGTAAACAAATGACCTCACACATTATAAAATGGACAAAGTCCGACAATTATTTTAAGACGTTTTTATGTTTATGCGTTCTTTTTTTTTATAGATACAAATATTTAAGTAAACGCTTTTGATTTTATAAACAGTAAATAACGACATTTATCGGCCTGAATGTCCGAGAAATTTTCATAGAAAATATGCGTCCTCCGAAAGGAATCGAACCTGTATCGTACAAAGAACCGTTATATAGCCTGGCGTGCTTAACCGATTTAGCCAGAGGAGCATTTCGGTTAGCAAGATCGATATATATGTATAAATTTATAAAATTAGGAGATCATTCGATCACGCTACCAATAGAAGGTTTAATAACATAAACTGAATGAGGTATAAGAAATAATGACACGATGCATGTAAATAAAGAAGCACCCTTTGAATTCACAATTTACATTATTCGGACTATTGCCCTCATCTTTGTCGCCATATTTATTACAACGTTTCGGCCGTTGTACGCTCCGGCCTTCTTCAGGTGGTTGGAATGTCGAACTGAACCCTTTATTTCGCTCGCTGGGGTAGAGTGTTCTAGTTCCACGTACCATGATTAAATGGAATGTCAGTTGTCTCCTGTTAATTCCCCTTGAGGACACATGGCACAGTGGATAAAGGTGTTCGTTAGATCCAGTGGCAGGACCCAAAGAGTGTGAGTTCAATACCCGGTTAAGGCGGTGGAGAACTTGGAGACGGGAATTAACAGGAGATAACGGATAACTGACATCCATTAAACATGGCACGTGGACCAGATGTCTTTTTGATCGAACATGAGATCAATTTCGCACAGAAGGAAATGTCAATGTGCACCCCAATACTCGGCAGCAAGATCTGCCAACAACAATAAAAACATATGTACACCCTTCTCTCTCTCTCCCCATATATATATATATATATATATATATATATATATATATATATATATACACATCTGTATCTTTCTATATTTCTGAGATGAGGTATTATGTACACTATTTACATTATTCGGACTATTGTCCTCATCTTTGTCGCCATATTTATTACAACGTTTCGGCCGTTGTACGCTCCGGCCTTCTTCAGTTGATTGGAATGTCGAACTGAACCCTTTATTTCGCTCGCTGGTGTGGACTGTTCTAGTTCCACGTGCCATGTTTAATGAATGTCAGTTATCAGTTATCTCTTATTAATTCCCCTCTGCAAGTTCTCCACGCCCTTAACCGGGTATTAGGTCCTGTCACTGGATCTAACCAACGCCTTTATCCACTGTGCCATGTGTCCTTGAGGCGACAAAGATGAGGACAATCGTCCGAATAATGTAAATTGTGTACATAATCTCTCATCTCAGAAACATAGACAGATATCTTTGAGTTCGTTCGAACTAAGATGAAAACATGTACATTTCATATACCCCTCCTCCGATACAATTTTATTATTCTTGCTTTTCTCCCCCCCTTCTATTACGCTTTGCGTTGTGCGTTTATTTATTTATTTATTTTTAAATAATAAAGCGTTAGGAAATTATTTTACTCGGATAGCCTGAAGATACCGAAAGGTTGAAACCAAGGTAGGTTGCTCGGCTGATCTCCTAATGTTTTTTAAAATTTAAAAGATATTTTATTTATACGTGTATTGAGCACTTTTTAATACTACTGTTTCTTGGTCTGATTCAACTCTGAGCAATAACTTTTTTTCATTATATATATATATATATATATATATATATATATATATATATATATATATATATATATCCTAATGTTCACTCGTATAGACTAACCATTTTCCCAGCATATTTACCAATGGGCTGTGTGTATATGTTCCACTTGAGGCATGGCGTGAATTGAGATTCAACAGATGGTCAAAGCATATCCCTGCCTTAATAGTAAGTCGATAAGTCCGACAAAGTGAAAGTGGCAGCTGTAAAATGATGTCCAATCAGTTGTTAACAGGGGCAAGTAATTTTTACACCGCCGAAACGAAACTGCTTTCTTTTAATCGCCATAGAGAATATTTTGGCTGATGTTAACCTCCAGAAAATCAAATCTTTTTGGTTTCAAGTTTTCCACTGACATGATTAAATTGAATTGATTGCTAGGTCTACTACCAGGAAATTTCGTTTACTGTGTCGTGCAAGACATTCTTTCTCGTCAGAACTCATCTTACAAATATAAATCTACCATTTGTCCGTGCATTGAATAGTGCTGTCATATCTGGTCTGGTGCTCCTCTTACATATCTCAAGATTCTCGATAACATCCAAAGGAGATTCTGTAATGTAACCGGGGTCCTGACTTGGCATCTCAATATCAATCACTTTCAAAAGTCAGTGACGTGACTTCCCTTTGTCGTTTCTATTTCAATGGCAATTATTCTATTGAACTTTCCTCCTAGAGTACTCCGACTGCATCAATTTAAGCCTAGTACTAGATTGGCAATTAGGTCTCGTCATTTAACTGAGGAATTAGCTAGACATGAGCGTAGATTCTCTTCTAAGAGTTTCTTTTCATAGATTTATCACTTGTGGAACTATCTTCTGGTTTCTTGTATAGAGTGAACATTAGTTAAAAATATATAAAATAGCCACTCAAAGTAGGGGGTTACTGAAGAGATAATATTAATTGTGATATAGGAATAAAGTGTCACTGCCATAGATCGCCAATGAGCAAACGCATGCGATCCCATAGAGGGAATTTATAAGTAGAAAGTCGCGTGACATCTGAATGATCTCTATTCCTAGTTTATCCACTATTACTATACAGATCTATGTTTCTAGTCTATCCTCTATTACTATACGGACCGCTATTCTCTACTCTATTCACTATACTATTTCTCTATACGGATTACTGTTCGAGCGATTATTATCGAGCAAGTACTATTAGTGCGAGTGTTATTTGAAGTCATCTGACACAAGTATTGTTCAACGGCGTTACTATAGTTGTATCTGCGATTACAAAGTCTACACTAGAACGAGGATTACGAAAGTGACAACGAGTATTCGTTGACATTACAAAAGTGTCAAACGAGTGTTCGTTGACATTACAAAAGTGTCAATGGGCACAGTTTATGCGGATATATAGAAAGTATAAAGGTCAAACCTAGACTTGAAGGGATTAAGATTGCAGTGGTGAGGAAATCATCCTCTTGTGATTCCGTTCCACAAGACAATAGTACGTCGGAAGAAGCTATCCGCGTGGAGCTTATTCGTCAGTAAAGGAATACGAAGGGAATTAAGTCTGCCCGCTTCCAATACGTGGCGTGACGGGTTTTAGCTGGGAAGGTTAGAGGGTTGGGCGAACTGAAGTTCGTCTGCTGACTACTTTCCGTGGAAATAGGAAGAGATAATAAGAGAATTGCAACGTTTTTTTTTCGTGAAAAAGATGAAAAAGACGCTTTCGGACTATATCCAGATTGGAAACTGAAAACAAGGCGGTTCTACGTTTATATAGCAGCATTACTCGGATTATTTAGGATCTTGTATATTAGAGCATAGCATATCAGGTACTTAATGGATGCAGTACAAAGAACCAATCATATGGATCCAATATTCGATTCATGTTGTAATCTGACTCTTTTAAAGGTAAACCATGCCCAGAAAACAAACAGGTACTTTCCGGAGTGTTTTAAAAAGCCGACCATTTCTCCAGCATCTTTAACAATGGATCGTGCCGGATATAACAGCAAATTGTCCGAATCATGTAACATCATGCAATAATTGTCCATTCCACAAAATATTTAATATCTAAAAAAAAAACAACAAAAAAAAAACTAATCGAGTTTCTTTTTTCTATCTTTTCAGACAATACATTTCGCTATCGTGTCACCATTTATCTTACGATTCACCGAAAAAAACTTTTGAGTTATTCAGCTAGAAACACAACAGGTTAAAATTGTTTTGTGTCAACCCCACTATGTCTGAGCAATAGTGAGAGGAAAAAGATCATTCAGACTTCAGTAATGGTACCAACATTCATACTCTGGCTTACATTTTCAAAGTCCATTCAAGAACCATCAAGAGGACGGTGAATAAGTAGAGAGGAAAACTGGATCAGGAGGTCATAACAGTAAGAAGGATCCTCATTTAAATTTAGTGATGAAGAGATCAATTAGAAAAGATCCAGTCGAATCCATATGACGTTTGGCACTTGAGAGAGGAGTTTCAGCTATGACAGGCCAGAGACTATTGAAGAAAAAATTGAAAATGAAATCATACGTGAAACGTGTGAGGCACCTTGTTACTTCAGAACAGAAAGTCAGGTTAGAGACTGCGACGTTCGTCTTGAATAAATTGGAAAATGAATCTGGAATAATATATATATATATATATATATATATATATATATATATATATTTGAACTTCATTTCAATTCTTCATGAGCTTCCGATTCTAAGCTATGATTAATTAATGATTAACTGAAGGACTGAATGATCATTGTTTTCCTCTCACCATTTGATATAATTAATTTTCGAATTTTGACTCAGGCAGAAGGGTTGAAACTGTTCAGGAATGTAAGCTCTCAAAGGGTTAAGGCAATTAAGACTGCTACCCGTCTAATCTTTTTTTTTACTTCTGCCCATCTAATTTTCTTTTACTCTTGTCCGGCTAAACTTTTACTCCTTTGCACCTAATCTTCTTTTACATTCTTATCCGTAATATTATTTATTACTGACCTCCACATCTTCTTTTACAGCTTTGCGCCATATCTTCTCTTGCTCCTGCGCATCTAATTTTTTTACTCCTTCGCGTCTAATCTTTACGTTCCAATGCCTAATATTTACACCCTTTCGCCCAATATATGTTTACTCCTCGCCTAATATTCTTATACTCTTTCGCGCATACTCATTCGTATACTCCCTTTCACCTAAACTACTTTCACACTTTTGCGACGTCTGTTAATACTTAATGCCAAATGTATGCAAAATGCGTGCAGGAGTCCTAGAAAAAATGAAGTAAAATGAAGAAGCGTACGTACGCGTGTATGTGCGTTTCTTAATGTGACCAGCGTTTTTACGATATACCTATATCTTAGCGTGTCTAAGGAAAACACGAAAAAGATCTGCCGTGTGTGCGCGCTATTCTAGGTGTTCGCCCTACATCCTACCGTCCCTGGGTGAAAAGGATAAAAAGAGCGATAGAAAATATTACAATATATAGGTTCATAAAAGCGTCCTCTAGTGGCGTAATTTTTAGGAAAATAAGTGGGGTAACTCCATAATTTCTTTCTACGTGATCATATATCATATTTTTTATGTTGCTACATCTATATCGTTTTTTATTTTTATTTTCGTTTTATTTCTTCTTCTTTTCCTCCTCTCTCTCTTCTCCTCCTCCTACTTCTTCTTTCCCCTTTCCCGCTTTCGACAATATTTTTTATTCCTTTTCTAACTGCACGCTGTCTCCTTCTTTTAGTTAGCACCCATTTCAATTATCTTCCCCTCATCCCATATTCTCACCTCTTCTTCCTTTTTTTTTTATTTCCCTATTCGATATTTTGCTTATTCTTCCCCCGAGGGACCATGCGTACCTGATCCCGATTGTCACGCCCTTTGGACAGTAGAGTTAATTTATTTCTTCTCCATCCCCGTCCCTCGGCCAAATAAATGAAATTGATTGCACCGACAGCCGTCATTTCGAATTTGTCTTATTTTTACGAGCAACACACTTTTCTCAAGATGCCTGCTCACATCTACATTTCTACACTTTAGGAGCAGTTGTTTTTTTTAATGTTTCGTAAGTCTAAAGTTAAAAATCTATTTTGCAAGCTACGAACAGTGAGTGCATTTTCTAATGTTCACCGCAGTAATACAAAATTCATGTCCCAAAATGACATTTTTTTAGGTACCTCCAAAGAAAACCGATATCTACGTTTGCCAATGACTTTTTCAAAATGAAAAATATTTCTCGGAGCTTTTATTTTAGTTTTAATTTCAAGCTAATGCATTAAATTTAATATTTACAATAACAAAAAAAAATTTGCTGCATTTCAAAACGAATTTAAACCGATTGGAACGATTTTTTATTTAAATCACTAAAAATGGCTGATTTAGCTATATTTACAAATCTCTCAGCACGACGTAAGTCGCTTTATTAAAAGATCTTTAATACATAAAATATATTTTTCTGAAACTTTTGTTTGATTGAAACAAATAATACTTTTAGTTTAAGACATCGCTGAAAAGTGTTTATTTAACACTTGGGTGGGTGTTTTTAATAAATAAAATATACTTTTCTTAAACTTCGTTGATTTGAAACAAATATTACTTTTAGTTTCAGATACGCTGAAAAGCATTTCTTTAAAAGCACGTAGGACGTTGTTTTTATGAGGTGTTGACACTTATATCCATATACTTCTCTTTGGTAATTTATTTCTACGGTAGACATATCGCGTTTTTATTTATCTCGCCTGAGTTAGAAAAGCGGAAAAGAGAATGAGTGAGAATTTCATTCTCTATGTATAGGCTTAAGTGGGGGTGGGCTAGCGGTTTTTTTTTTTTTTTTTTTTAAGGAAAATCAAGTGAGATAACCAAGATAATCTTTTGTAACCATTGCGTCATTCGAATATCGTGACTTGTTCGTTTCTGGATTTTCTGAAACATGGTTTCCATTTAGCGCAAATGGGTTTTAGTGAGTCGAGACATTTTTTTTTTAAATCACTAAAAATGGCTGATTTAGCTATATTTACAAATCTCTCAGCACAACGCAAGTCGCTTTATTAAAACATCTTTAATACATAAAATATATTTTTCTGAAACTTTTGTTTGATTGAAACACATATTACTTACTTTTAGTTTAAGATATCGCAAAATAGATTTTTTTCAACAGTGGGAGGGTGTTTTTAATAAACAAAATATAATTTTCTGAAACTTTTGTTTGACTTGAAACAAACATTGCTTTTAGTTTAAGATATCGCAGGAAAGCATTTCTTTATCACGTAGAACGGTGTTTTTATGGGTTGCTGACCCTTATATCCGTATACTTCAATTGGGTAATTAATTTCTATGATAGACATATCGCGTTTTTATTCATCAAGTAATAAAACGTTAGCGCCCTTTTTGCATATATTTTTTTAACTAGTCAGTAATCTTAAAACATTGAAAAAATATTCTAATAACCTAATCTACTTTTTTATTGAATTTTCAGTACTTTGGCTTTAAATTTATCATAGTTACCGCCCTTATTTTCTGATAATATCGTGTATGGACATCCGTATCGATTTGCTTCCTTAAAATTATTATTGTCTCTAAAAAGTATACTTAAAATCTAAAAATATTTTCTGGCTTTAAAATAACCTGAAAAAGAATCATAATTCATAAAAGACAAATCAATATATCCCCTTTTTTTTCTTAATGAATATGAGTGTGTTAGTTATTGCGGGAATGCTCGTTGTGTTTATATAGAAAACACGTGACTCCTGGGATTATTTATCCCGCTAATATTATTGCGGACTCGAATGTGAGTCCATGTAATAAATCAGTAACACATCACAGTATATAAAACATAATGCAGGTAATAACAAAAGTATTACAATGACATTAAGAGAAGAAAACATTTAAAGGCTAGTTTCATAAAAAATTAAAATTAGAGAATGTGTGCTTGTGAGTTTGAAATGCGGGTAGGCCTACGTGATGGACACGTGGGTGAAAGAGTACAAACACTCACGGGAGAAAAGTAAGACAATGTAAATGAACGTACCCCAGTGGGGGTACACTTTTTTCCAACGTGCATCTACATCCTATAGCCTGAGTTAGAAAAGAGAATGAGAGAGAATGTCATTCCCTATTTATAAGCTTAACGGGTGGGGGTGGGGCTAGTGGTTGTTTTTTGTTTTTTTTAAGGAAAAGTGAGATAACCAAGATAGTCTTGTGTAACCATTGCGTCATTCGAATATCGTGACTTGTTCGTTTCTGGATTTTCTGAAACCTGGTTTCCATTTAGCGCAAATGGGTTTTAGCGAGTCGAGACATTTTTTTTTTAAATCACTAAAAATGGCTGATTTAGCTATATTTACAAATCTCTCAGCACAACGCAAGTCGCTTTATTAAAACATCTTTAATACATAAAATATATTTTTCTGAAACTTTTGTTTGATTGAAACACATATTTCTTACTTTTAGTTTAAGATATCGCAAAATAGAATTTTTTCAACAGTGGGAGGGTGTTTTTAATAAACAAAATATAATTTTCTGAAACTTTTGTTTGACTTGAAACAAACATTGCTTTTAGTTTAAGATATCGCAGGAAAGCATTTCTTTATCACGTAGAACGGTGTTTTTATGGGTTGCTGACCCTTATATCCGTATACTTCAATTGGGTAATTAATTTCTATGATAGACATATCGCGTTTTTATTCATCAAGTAATAAAACGTTAGCGCCCTTTTTGCATATATTTTTTTAACTAGTCAGTAATCTTAAAACATTGAAAAAATATTCTAATAACCTAATCTACTTTTTTATTGAATTTTCAGTACTTTGGCTTTAAATTTATCATAGTTACCGCCCTTATTTTCTGATAATATCGTGTATGGACATCCGTATCGATTTGCTTCCTTAAAATTATTATTGTCTCTAAAAAGTATACTTAAAATCTAAAAATATTTTCTGGCTTTAAAATAACTTGAAAAAGAATCATAATTCATAAAAGACAAATCAATATATCCTCTTTTTTTTAAATGAATATGAGTCTGTTAGTTATTGCAGGAATGCTCGTTGTGTTTATATAGAAAACACGTGACTCCTGGGATTATTTATCCCGCTTATATTATTGCGGGCGCGAATGTGAGTCCGTGTAATAAATCAGTAACACGACACAGTATATAAAACATAATACAGGTAATAACAAAAGTATTACAATGACAGTAAGAGAAGAAAACATTTAAAGGCTAGTTTCATAAAAAATTAAAATTAGAGAATGTGTGCTTGTGAGTTTGAAATGCGGGTAGGCCTACGTGATGGACACGTGGGTGAAAGAGTACAAACACTCACGGGAGAAAAGTGAGACAATGTAAATGAACGTACCCCCGTGGGGGTACACTTTTTTCCAACGTGCATCTACATCCTATAGCCTGAGTTAGAAAAGAGAATGAGTGAGAATGTCATTCCCTATTTATAAGCTTAACGGGTGGGGTTGGGGCTAGTGGTTGTTTTTTTTTTTTTTTTTAAGGAAAAGTGAGATAACCAAGATAGTCTTGTGTAACCATTGTGTTATTCGAATATCGTGACTTGTTCGTTTCTGGATTTTCTGAAACCTGGTTTCCATTTAGCTCAAATGGGTTTTAGCGAGTCGAGACATTTTTTTTTTAAATCACTAAAAATGGCTGAGTCGCTTTATTAAAACATCTTTAATACATAAAATATATTTTTCTGAAACTTTTGTTTGATTGAAACAAATAATAATTTCAGTTTAAGATATCGCTGAAAAGTGTTTATTTAACACTTGGGTGGGTGTTTTTAATAAATAAAATATACTTTTCTGAAACTTCGTTGATTTTAAACAAATATTACTTTTAGTTTCAGATACGCTGAAAAGTATTTCTTTAAAAACACGTAAGACGGTGTTTTTATGAGGTGTTGACACTTATATCCATATACTTCTCTTTGGTAATTTATTTCTACGTTAGACATATTTTTATTTATCTCGTCTGAGTGAAAAAAGCGGAAAAGAGAATGAGTGAGAATGTCATTCACTTTTTATAGGCTTAAGGGGTGGGGGCTAGAGGTTCTTGTTTTTTTTTTAAGGAAAATCAAGTGAGATAACCAAGATTGTCTTGTGTAACCGTTGCGCCATTGGGATATCGTGACTTGTTCGTTTCTGGATTTTCTGAAACCTGGTTTCCATTTTTGGGTTTTAACGAGCCGATGCTGTTGCGTATGTTATTCTAGCGTATATTCTAACGTTTTTTATTTTCGGTTTCAGACCATGAATCAGTTTATGATTTAGTAAATACCTACACTTTTAAATGTTTCATACCTTTGTTATTGACTCTGCGGGGTGGGGTGATATACTCACACAATTACCCCAAAGGTATGACATACATACAAGGACGGATTACTGGTGGCTCCAGTGATTGACGAATAAGCGCGTAAATATACTGCAGACAACCTAGTCTTTGTGGCCACTAATTAAGTTTACTAACTTACCCATCAACATTGTTTCGTGAGCAGAGTTTAGAATGCACCAAAAGAATTCTCTCTAGAGAGCCAAGATTATCAAGGAGCCACTTACCGCATAGATGTTGTATGTCTACGTTTTTAACTCGAGTATAAACCGAAGATATCTCATTTTTATATACTCTCGTGTAAACCGAAGATATCTCATTTTCATATACTTTCGTTTAAATCGAACATAACTCATTTTTTATAAACTCGTTTAAACCGAACATATACCATTTTTATACTCTTATGTAAACCGAGCATATCTCATTTTTATTTTTTTTTACAATTTTAAAAAGAAGAAAGAAAAGTATGTTTTTGGCTTGTTTATCAGTGTGAACGCGGATACAGACCTCCATGATTAGAAATAACCCACACACATTGCCCACATTTGAAGCGATCACATAGGTCAATCTAACATTAGTGCAACGGAAGTCTCACTCTAGGAAAATTTGGTGTGAATTTTAGTAGATATAAATTCTTTTTATTTGGGGATGAATTAACAGAAAAAGATAAAAAAAATATATATGTAATATTTTGAACCCTGTATTTTCGTTAACATATTTTACTATTATATAAGGAATACGTGGTTGAAAAATAAGTAAGACTTATGAAAGAATTCCGAAAATAAATTAGGTTTTATTTGTTTTGTTTTACGGCATATTAGCCTGAATGGGTTATTTAATGCCGACAAAATTTTTATTGCTAGTAATCTTTTTTCCAAAAATGTATTTCTGGTAATAATTTTTTTCAAAAATGTATAGCTGGTAATATTTTTTTTCAGAAATGTATTTCTGGTAATAATTTTCTCCAAAACTTTATTGCTGGTAATAATCTTTTACAAAAAAATATTTCTGTCATTAAAATCTATTTTTACATATTTCATAGTGTTTTAACCCGAGTTTGGCGGTTAACTGTTTACCCATAGCTGGGACCCTAACAGGTGCTACCACTCCGTGTCAGGGTGGGCCTTGGAACCCCAGCAATTAAGAGGTGGTTCGACGCTCCTCAAAACCTCCTGATCAAAGGCCTTGCTGTCGGACCTATTTTATCGACTTCTCCAGGACGCTGGTGTTGTTTATCGTCTTACCCAGGACGGGCTGATTTAGTTTATCGTCATACCCAGGACGGAAATAAATTAGGAAAATGCTAATGCAACTGACATTTGGGGAACTTGAAAACCACTGTTGATTAATGATAAGAGCTGTCAATCAGAAAAGCCTCCCGGCGTAATAAAGAAGTTTGTTGAGAGTTGTAGCGACTTTCCAAGCGTAGTTTAGATGTGGCACAAACCCGAATGTATGAACTCACTATTCAGTCGTAATTGTTCTAGCGAGACAAGCTTGTTAACCATGACACCGCCTCGAGGTGCCCATGTTTGTTGAAAGTTGTATAAGCTGTATAAGTTGTATTAAAAAAAAATATAAATAATAGTGACGTCAATTAACTGCTTAGCGTGTCAGAAATTAAAAGACCATGGAAGAAGAAAAGGAGAGAAAATATTTTTTTTTCACATGTAAGTTCAACTCAAATCAGATTTGGGGCCCCGCCACAAATTTTCACTGAAAAAAGGTCGGGGTAGCAAGATTGGCGGATGTAGAGGCGAAATAACAGTTAAAAAAAAATTGGGCCATGTTCTAAGCCGAAGAAAGAATTTCTGACCGTTACTGAAAGAAGTATTAAAATCATTGTTCTTTGTCAAAACGGTCTTCTGTTATCCTTTCACACGCTAAGCGGTCTACCGTGGAAAAACAGAACGCCAATCTTCTAGATATCATTACCATCGTTCTCCACGGCTCTTAGGGTGGTTTCCCGCCTTACTATCATTCCTCTACCTGTTATGCCATACATTAACAAAATGTCCTACGTCGGTTATTTAGTGTTTTCCTATGCCCCTCATGATTTCAATATTCTCTGTCAAATTCTGTAAGCCTTCTTTCTGCTCTATCTGTGCTAGATATTTCAACTTTCTCTGTTTGATTTTAAGGTCAAATGTCAATTTTGTTTCCATTTTCTTCAAAACTTATCCATTGCTTATATGTCCCGTCCACATTTTCTGTACATCAGTCAGTTATGTGCCATGCGTGATACACGCTTAGACGATCATGTATCTTTCGATACATGATTGACGAGGGAGATTTTTTCCCGCAGTAGGTTGCCATTTCTTTCTGTGGTAGACCAGTTGCAATCCAAGGCTATAGAACCCGGTCTGTCCTGCTATTTACCCATAGCGTGCTTGATTAAGTGTACAGTCAGTCACTTATGTGCCATGCGTGATATATGCTTAGGCGATCATGTATCGAAAGATACATGACTGACGAGGCAGATATTTCCCGCAGTAGGTTGCCATTTCTTTCTGTGGTAGACCAGTTACCACCCAAGGCTATAGAACCCGGTCTGTCCTAATATTTACCCATAACTGGGTTGGGGGGTAGAAGAAGAGGATTCATAGCTTTCCTAAGAGTATTAGCACGTAAGTGAATGTAGCGGATTCGACTGGAATTCGAACTCGGGTCTCCGATTTCTGTATATAGTATAAATAAATATCGCGCTTCACATTGGTACCTAAAATATATGAATCTCAGCGCAGTACTCGATTGGTAACGAGGTATCATCAATTTACCGTTGAACTGGCTAAATGTACCAGTAATTCCTATGCTAACAATTTCTTTTCTCGCACTTCTCGCTTGTGGAACTCTCTCCCGACTCCATCTTCTCTAGCCAACTTTGATCTACAAAAAAAAAAAAGGTAAATGCAATGTCAATCGTTATTTACTGTTCTCTTGCTTCCTTAGTAATGCTTCGCTTTTGTCTCGGCCTTTAACACTCAGTAACCCCTTTACTGACTTTTATGCGATGAAGTGCTTAGAAATATTTCTTCTACAGAAATCACATATCTTTTGCCTAGAGAGAAAATTGCCCAGCATTCACTGCACGGGGGGATGTCGGTTTTTAATCCTCTGTTAAAATAATTCCTAGATATTTAAATTTCTGTGCATGATGACATCTACAATTCATAGCTCGTATCCTACGCTCTTTCCCTAACTGGCAACCGTATATTCTGC
>OZ038515.1:3337778-3400278 GCA_964036315.1 Acanthosepion esculentum | reverse complement strand
AGAGGGACAAGGGAAAGCAATGCGTGACATACTTAATGGGCTTGAGCAAGTGGATGGCAGAACAGGGTCTGGGAGAAATAACAAAAAGACAAAGCTTATTAAGCGTTACAAGGGGCAGGAAGATGTGGAGAGCCATGATTGCCTACGCCATGAAGGGACACAGTATATAAAAGAAAGAAGAAAGAGTTCTTATTCTACTAATTAATTAAAGAATGAGAAGAAAGGACTAAGCGTAATCTCCAAAAAGACAGAATGCATGGTCATCAGTAAATAGATGAGCCCGAATTTACATTTTACAGGTCGGGGACACTAAAATCAAGCCGTTACAAAAATTTTATTTATTTTTTTTTTTTTAAGCGTATCACCCCAAGCAAGGCTGGAGGAGGTCGGGGACACTAAGCCGTTACAAAAATTTAATTTTTTTTTTTTTTTTTTTTTTTAAGCGTATCACCCCAAGCAAAGCTGGAGGCCACTATCACGCAAGGGATTATAGAAGGGTTGGAGGAAGAGCAAATAGGAGTGCTAAAGGAGAGGATGTGGAGAAAGAGAAAGACAGTGGGTCGATCAAGGCAAGGGGGTTACAGAAGATTTGGAGCGAGAGCACATAGGAATGAAAGATGAAAGGATGTGGAGAAGGGAAGTGGATAGATCGAGGCAACTGGAGATGTCGATTGACGCTACACTTAAACCGTTGGAGATTGTATTTGTCAGGGAAACGGTAATAGGGAAGGGAGTTCCATAGGCGAGATGTGCGAGACATGAAGCTATTGGAGTAGAAGAGACGTTAAGTATCTGAGAAGTGTTCTGGCAGAGGACGCAAAGTGCGACACCAAGATCCGAAGACGTATTGGGATGGCTAAAGACGCATTCCAAAAGCTAAGCAGAGTATTAAGAGACAGGAAAGTTTTGTTGAAAGTAGCTCTTGTCGTTTACGCTTAGTCCCTTCTACTAGGTTTTTTTTTATTGATTTTACCTTTTTTTTTAAAAGCATTTCACCCCAAGCAAGGCGGGGTGCCACTAGTACGCAAGGGCTTACATAGTGTGATCGAGTGTAAAGAGGCGTGATGGAGGAAAGGATGAAGAGAAGGACAGGGAATAGGTCGATTGACATTACATTTGAATTTTGGGGATTATAACTATCAGGGAAACAAGTGATAGGAAGGGAATTCCACAGACGGGAGGTGCGAGACATGAAGCTATTGGAGTAGAAGAGACGGCTACATTTAACCGTTTCGACAGTGAAAGGATGGGAACGTGAAGCCAGCCTAGTAGCACGCTTAAATTCATGAAGTCTGCGAACTAGCGAAAGTAGCTCGTCGGAGCAGTTACCTTCAAAGTATTTGTAGAAAAGACAGAGGGAGGTGACGGCACGTCTGTGAGAGAGCGACTGTAGACGAGATGCCAGATCAGGACCAACCACATTGCTTATCCCTCTCTGGATCTATACCCCAAATAATATAAATTAATTCATATGCTTCTAAAATCAACCGTCACCAATTTGCATCACCCTTTTGCTAGTTCGAAAGTTGAACATCGTTATCACTGGACACTTAATCACAAGGACACACACCGCCTTGTCATGTCGCGCCAGAGACATGGATGCTGGACAATAGCTAGTGTCTTCTGGCTGACCGACATAAAGCAAGTTAATTAGTCGGACATCATGATTAAATAAGACTAATTGATGGCAAATGGTCCGGGTGAGAGGCAAAAGCGCCGTCAGAGTATGTCTATAGCTCTGTCGTTAAAATCAGATATTCGCTACGGTAATGAGAAGAAAAGAGGGTAGCATAAGAAAGCAGGCTTAAGGGTAGGGGTTGCTTGTGGGGGAAGACGCTGAAGTGCAGAGATTGTAGATAGATTGAGGATCCGATCAATGGAGATTCTCTTGAGATCTCGCCGATTTGTCTTTCAAGTTCAACCCTAGCTTCCTCTGAAGCATAAGTGTAGCCGATCCTCAAAATTATTTTGACTTAGGTTTGACATAGAATAAATGTTCTTTGTCAAAACCTCATTGAAAACAGCTAGACATCACAGGTGGGGGATATATCTAGACCTTCAATCATACTGACGCAATATTTTGCATGTGACATGAATACACACACACATACACACACACATACACAGACATCTATTTTTCTCTTATTTTATTATATTTTTTATTGCCTTTTTACACTCTGATGCTATCACAATACGCAACACTATTTTTCTGTTTTCCCCCTTCTCAAATTATTATTATCTTTATTTTTAGGATTTTGTTATTATTTTTTTCTTTCTTTTTTATTTCAGATTATTTTTTCCGCACCCCATTTTCTAACAATGATTTTCCTAAAAGAATTATTTATTCTCATTTTTTGTGCTATTTCTTTCCTCTCTCTCTTTTTTCTTCTTTTCTTTTTCTCTTTCATTTTATTTTTATTGACAATCTCACCATGTTCCCACACTCTATCCTAATGCAAAATCTTTCAACCCTAACACCGTCCCCACCCATGGTCCTATAACCCCCTTTTTCAACATCTCTCTCTCCTTCCACCCACCAACAATCACTATTTTAAAATCTAAGGCTATTTTCACAAAAAGTTTTGCACAGCGAGAAATCAAACAGGGAACGGATATTTTTCTAAAAATTCTGCCTACAAGCAGGACTCAACCCAGCCTCAAGAACTAATGTTGGATCGTCTCTACTGTCCCACTGTTTATTTCTCGCATCCGCTGATGAAGAACACAGGAGTGTTCGAAAATTCAGAACTTGGGAGATCAATCTCCGTGCTTCATTTTTGTCACGTGGTTAATGCTAATAAATATCTTTTCTAATTATATATATATATATATATATATATATAGCTAGAGGCAACCGGACGTCTAGCCACACCGAAGAGCTGTGATACAGCGAAACAGTCTGTCTGTGGATGACAATATATATATATATATATATATATATATATATATATATATATATGTTATTGAGATTTGGAAAAAGTTCGTGAAAGTATATTTCGAAAATAATATCGAATAATGCATTTCGCCTATATGGCTTCATCAGATGGATAAAGAAAAATGTGTTGTGAGTGTATTTGTGTGCGTTTAAAATAATTGAATCTTATATTATTATTAAGTTGGCGTTGTTTGAGATTAAAAAAGAGAAAGAAAATTAGTGATTTTAAATATTCGTTTAACATTTTATATTCTCCGACAGCTTGTAAAAATAATACATGATTTAATTATTTTAAGCATACACAAATGCATACATACATAACACATTTTTGTTATCCATCCGATGAAGCCATATAGGCGAAATGCATTATCAGATATTATTTTCGAAATATACTTTCATGAACGTGTTGTCAAATGACAATAACTTATAACTCTGTCCGGATGACATACCCAAATTTATTACACACACACACACACACACACACACACGCACACACACACACACATACATACATACACACACACGCACACACACACACACATATAATTATTTACGGATTACGGATTTTGATTGATCAGAAATACTATTCCTTAATGGGCATTATATATATATATATATATATATATATATATATATATATATATTGAAAATAAGAGAGGTACCGCAAACGTTTTTGGTTTTTAAAAAAATATTATGGTTTATTTTTCATAATTTTACCACACGTGTTTCTGGTCTCGCGATCGTCTTCAGGTAAAGGGTGGAGATTTCCACATATTATTAAAAATATTAAATCTTTTCTTTATGTTTTTCAATGTTAAATATTCTCGATACGAGACATTCTCTATTTTTGTGTTAGTAATGCGAATGTCTTTCTATAACCTCTTCCTTATATATATATATATATATATATATATATATATATATATATATATATATATATATATATATATAGTGGGTGTAAAATTTTCAAAATCGTGTAACAGCATAATTATCCATCCCATACAATGTTTAGTATCTAAAAACAACGAAACTAATTAAGTTTCTTTATTTTCATTTTTTCAGATGAGACGTTTAGCCATCTTGACAGCATGTGTCGTAAGAATCACCGAGAAACCTTTTGGGCTATTCAGCTAAAAAGAGATCAGGTTAAAATTGATTTGTGTCAGATCCAATGTCTTCCCAACTGAGCAATGGTGAGATGAAAAAGACCATTTTGGCCTTCAGTAATGGTATCAACCTTCATACTCTGGCTTCCATCTTCAAAGTCCAATAAAGAACTACCAAGAGAACGACGAATAAGTTTTGAAAAGAAATAAGAGTAGAGAGGATAACTGGATCAGGAGGTCGCAACATCAAAAAAGATCATTTCAACTTTGAGATGAAGAGATCAATTAGAAAAGATCCAACTCAGTTCATAAGACATTCGGCACGTGAGAGAGGGGTTTCTGCTATCATAGTTCAAAGAGCAGTGAAAAATACTTGAAAATGAAATCGCACGTGAATCGTGTGAGGCACCTTGTCACTCCAGGACAGAAAGGCAGAACGTTAGAGAGGGCGGGGATCGTCTCACCGATTCCCAAATCCGAGCCGTTATCCCTTAAACTACACGGGCATCCAAGCTGACAGCTCCTGGTATTCCAAAGCGGTCATCCATCTAGTTAGTGATTGTATGTGAACCGGTGTTTCGACGGGGTATGTCCGTTAGCCAAGGACCATGAAAAAAGACTTCATGTACACCAAACACATCACACCGATTCATATATATATATATATATATATATATATATATATATATATATATATATATAGATAGATAGATAGATAGATAGATAGAAAGATAGATCTATATATATATAGATATTCCGACAGATTTTACAAATTAAACGTTATTTTTATTGGATATCCATATATATATATTCTTGTCCCCAAGACATGGGCATTGGAATGAGAATAGTCTACCCACGTAGATTAAATAAGGGGTTCAGTTCAGAATTTCCTCTTGGATACCCAGATCGATATATACGTGAGGATGGCCGAGTGGCGCAAAATCCGAAACGCTGAATAAGAAAGCTGAGCACCATAGTCAAAATATAAATAGTGTAATAATAATAATAATAATAATAATAATAATAATAATAATAATAATTATTATTATTATTGTTGTTGTTGTTGTTGTTGTGAATCAAACATATTTTCATTTTTATGATCTTTACTCCAAGATCTTTACTTTAAATATCCGCGTCTAATCACGAGCCATGACAAAAACGTTTTTCATTAGAATCCATCTTTCATATTTATAAGTCTACCAATCTGCAAACATATATATATATATATATATATATATATGACCTCCGGGTCAATACCGAATGGCAGCACAACAGTCTGTTTCATGTGTAAATATAAAAGTGATACAGAGAAGTCAACACTTTGAGGTGACAGTCTGTTTCATGCTAGATGCAATCGTCAGGACGAGTTGGCTGACGATTGCATCTAGCATGAAACAGACTGTCGCCTCTAAGTGTTAACTTCTATGTTCACTTTTATATTTACACACGCTCTATCTCTGATATTGAGCACTTTATCCCATAAATATAGCACACTTTCAGACTATATTTCTTCACAACTATACTTAAACATGAAAACAACAAACAAAAACTGAAAATTCTTGAAGCTATATACATAAAACAGTTGAAACCTAACCTGAACAAAATAAACTATGAAATCTCCACAAATATCCTTAAATGCCTATAATTAGTAACAGAAGCCATTGGTTCATACCAACGGCTTTCCATACTCAATACTCATCGGATTCAATCTCGCGTGGTCATGTGTGACGTCATGAGCTGTGGTGCTTTCAGCGTCTTATATGCACGTGTTTATCGTTGCTTGGAAATCATCCATGTAAACAAAAACAGACTATCATCAATTTCTTGTTCGTGTATTGCTTAATATATTGTGTAATTGTCATCTTCGATAATGGCTTATGTAACCCGAAAGCTTAGATTGGATTAAAAAATATGTATCAATATTGTGACTTTCTTTCATTGTTTAATGATAATGTTATTAAGCTTATCAGACGATATGAAAAGAACTTACATAAAATATATAGACAACACCTATCTATATTATTTAATGAAACATGTATGAATATATATATATATATATATATATTACATGAATCATTCATACAAAAAGCAGATAGTGAAATTAATGATATGAATGGAAAGAATCACTCTCGCAAACAATTTTTAATAAAATACATTAACCTTGAACCCGTTGATTTCGGAATACATCTTAACTTTCGTTGTCCTGTTATTACCTGGATGTAAAAAAGACATCTATTTCTATACCTGACGATGATTGTATGAACAATCGAAAGCTTGTAGTAAAAAAAGACCTTATACAACTGGAATTTATAAACAGGGATCATAACATTCATCAACGGCTTCGAGGTTAAAAATTGTTTGCGAGAGTGATTCTTGCCATTTATATCATTAACTTCACTATCTGCTTTTTGTATGAATGATTCATGTAATGTAAATTGAACGGCAGCACATACTTGATATATATATATATATATATATATATATATATATATATATATATATATATATATATATATATATATAATAATCTTATAAATATAAGTAAATATACTCGTCTGGTGTTTTGGCTTGTAAATGAACAAACCACTACCAAAGGAAAAATAAGGGATGAAAAAAGAAAGAACTAAGAACATGTAACTGAGGCGAAAACAATCGTCCAGAATCCAAGCTCAGAGTCCAAAGAAAAAAAACCTCCAACACGTGTAAAACAAAAGTAACTAAGCAAAGTGCTCAATACACTAAGTAGAGCAAATCTAATTACGAACCTAAAGTGTCAGGCAAACCTAACTAGGTTTCACCTACGCGGATCGTCAGGGTACCCTGACGTAATTATGTATATATATATATATATATATATATATATATATATATATATATTACAGAAGTAACACATATTTTTCATTTGTTAATCCGACAGATTTTATCCCTTAAACATAATTTTTCGTGGATACTCATATTTGAGTAGAAGCCTCCATTTATCTATTAAACAGTATATTTATTTTCTGCTTGAATATTTGATAAGACTTATTAAAGAAAAATATGTCCTTTGTGACAGGATTCGAAGCTGCGTTCCACTGGGAAGAGTGAACCGTCGTTAGATCTGATGTGACTTAACCGATAAATACCTACACCTGCATACGTATTTATATGACTATATTTTACATATATTCACACATATTACATATACGAACTCACAAATACTTACATTTATATATACACATATCTACATATACAGACCACATGCAATCCTATATACATGACATGATACATATATATACATATAGACACACACACTTATATATATATACAGATAATATATATACAAACATATATATATACAAACTGTTATATATATATATATATATATATATATATATATATTGTCATTCACAGACAGACTATTTCGGTGTTTCACAGCTCATCAGTGTGGCTCGACGTCCGGTTGCCTCGGTCTAGGATCGAAACCCGTCTGAATTGGCGTCAGTCGGATATTTTCCCCCTAAACAGTTGGCACAGGGTAGGGATCAAGGCGAATTTAGGCGTATTTATTTTTAGATAAACACAGAGTAACTAAGAGAACTCGATTCCATTTGCCGAAGATTCATGCATTATTAGCCGTAATAGTCACTGTTTACAAACCCACACTTCCTCCTCCTCAGAGAGCTCAACCGAAATAAATTTGCCAGGAGCATATATATTGTCATCCACAGACAGACTGTTTCGCTGTATCACAATTCAAACACACACACACACACACACACACACACACACACACACACACACACACACACACATATATATATATATATTTAAAGACATTTAGATATATTATGTTTAACGTTCTTTTTTTTTATAGATACAAGTATTTAAGCAAATGATCTGTTTTATAATAAACAGTATTAAATAACATATTATAAAACAGAGCATTTGCTTAAATACTTGTATCTATAAAAAAGAAAAAAGAACGTTAAACATAATATATATAAATGTCTTTAAATAAATTGTCGGACTATGTCCAATTCAAATATATATATATACATATATATATATATATATATATTTATTAGATTTAAGCGTTTTTGTCAGTGGATATCCATATTTGAGTAAGCAGTCCGTTTATTTTTAAGCAGGATTTCATCTGTCGGCTTGTATAGCTGAGAAAACTTAATAAACGAAAATATGCTCTCCGACACTCTCTTCATACAATTTTCTCCAGTACGTAGACCGATAGGCTAAATAATTACTTTTTAAAAATTTTGGGCTCACATACTTATATATATATATATATATATATATATATATATATATATAAATACACACACACACACACACACACACACACACACACACACATATATATATATATATATATATATATATATATATATATATATATATATATATATTGGTTTTATGTTTATAGCTGTATGTACATGTAAATAAACCAGGGAAACACAGATAAAATTGTAAAAACGTAAATGGACACAGAACATAAGTAAAATAAAAAAGAAGAGATGGGAATTCAAATGTTGAATTTTACCTAACACAGTGGTTTGCCATCGCCTATAGGCGTTGACCTGCAACAGGTTATGGTTTTAGGCATAAAAAAATAACATGTCGCAAAATTAAATCAGTAGTTGGAGAACGCAAATACATATATGCGACCGCATAAATTCGTTCACTGACGAAAAGTATTAGACTTTGCGATGATGGACGAGCGATAAAAGTGAATGTCTATCATTTGCCTACAGGCTCGGGAAATTGAAGAGGAGCTTAATATTTCCTGAACACTGTGGTTAAGCTGCCATTTTATCGTAATATACCTGGAAAAAAACTGATTTTCCACCAGCGTTATTATAACATAGTTAACGTAAATGACACTATGGCATACGAAGTGGGACAATGAGGACAACTGAAATAACTGTGTCTGAAGAGACAGAAAATAAAATTAAAAAATCGGTGAAGGCATTCTAGACGAAGAAATAGGTATTACTAGATTTGTATTGATAAGGACAGCAATATATATATATATATATATATATATATATATATATATATACATATATATATATATATATATATATATATATATATATATACGAGGGTCATTCAATAAATAATTTGAATTTTTCGGTATAAGGACTTCTAATACGGATAGAAGCTTACTCTTTTTTATTTTGTTTTGTTTTACTTCTTTTTCACATGGATTTAATTTCTTTTGCAGATTAAAAAAAAACTTTGAGAGTTTTGGCGCTTAACAAAGATGGCCGACCAAGAAGCATGCTCCAGGATTGAACAGCGGTCAGTTATCAAGTTTTTGGTTGCTGAAGGGTGCAAACCAGTTGAAATTCATAGGAGAATGTCAACTGTGTATGATGCCACATGTTTCAGCCAAAAAAAAAATGTCTACAAGTGGGCTAAATTGTTTAAAGAAGGACGGAGCAGTGTTGAGGATGAAGTGAGAAGTGAGGTCTCCTGAGGTGATCGAATCAGTCAATGACCTCATTCAGTCTGACAGAAGGGTGACAGTGGATGACATTGCAAGGACTTTGAGCTTATCTGTTGGGACAAACGCAGGGGTCATCAGTCAGAAGGAGTCATCTTGCATCATGACAACGCAAGGCCTCACACAGTAGCCCAAATGGTGCAGACCATCAACTAGTTGGGGTGGGAAATGCTCCCTCATTCACCTTACAGTCCAGGCCTTGCCCCTTCAGACTTTCACCTGTTTGGTCCCTTGAAAGCGTTCACGAGAGGCACGAAGTTTAAAAGTGACGATGAAGTCAAAAGTGTTGTGAGCGACTGGCTGAGACATGAGTCCAAAGATTTTTACGCTGAGGGAATATGGAAGCTTGTGCACAGATGGGAAAAGTGTGTGACAGTGCTGGGAGACTACGTTGAAAAATAAAACAAATGTAAGCTTCTATCTGTATTAGAAGTCCTTATACCGAAAAAATCACCTTATTTATTGAATGACCCTCGTGTATATATATATATATATATATATATATATATATATATATATATATATAAATGTAAACTCTACATACCTCTTAATCGACTATTTCACATTAAATCACCAAAATGTCCGTAATAAGGTTTTTAAAAAAAACTTTCACATATAATTAAATGGCTTAGACTGTTTAAACTGAAAAATTTACGAAATCTCAAAGTAAAAAAAAAAAACAAAAAAAAAACAAAAAAAAAACGCATATTCCAATAGAAGTTAATGACACTTGTTTACAACCTCTTTCTCTTTTTTTTTCTCTCTTTTTCTTTTTCTCTTTTTTCAATATAGATTTCTCTCCATCCCACTTCCTAATCAAGATATAATTTACGATAACAGATTTAAAGTGTCAATGTCTAGATTTCAGCGAATATTTAAATTTGAAACAATAGAAATGTTACATCTAACTCAACGCTGTCTCTCTACCTCCCTACACTGCCCCACTTCGTGAGTTTCCTTATTACTGCCCGTCATAAATGTGTAAATATATTTTCATTTTTTCATTTCAACTTTGGAAATAAATCTGATGATCCACTGTCCTTTGGAAGGGCTGTGGTGAAATAATTTATTATATGGAACCTTAAAGTGGTCTGTTTTTATTTAAAATATATATATATATATATATATATATATATATATATATATATATATATATATATATACACATATATATTGTTATAGGAACTTACCCATAATAATAATGGACTATTCCGGACATAATAAATACTGCGCCTCAAGTGGAAGCAGCAGACATAGAGCAGAGTAGTTCAGTTCAGAGTCAGTCAGGTCAGAGTCAGTCAGAGACAGAGTTGCGTCAGACGATTACTGTAAGAACATTGGAATAGTGATACTTGTCGAGACAACATAGTTCACTCTAACCAAATCTGATAGTCATTACTAATACTTCTACTTCTTTGTATATATTTCTGTTTGTAATATATCTGTGTTATTCCATACCTGTGTTCGAGTTATTCTTCATTGGTTCTACCTTGGACCATCACCGTGGTACAAGGAACGTGAACCATAACATATATATATATATATATATATATATATATATATATATATATATATATATATATATATATATGTTGAGTCTTGACTCAATGTTGAATCTCGCCTATTGCATGGAATAATAATGCAACACAAAATGTACTTGGAACAAGAATGTATTATAACAAGAAAGTGTACACAATAAGTACATATAGTATTTCTGTATATTTCTGGGAAGACGTTCCTGGAGAATGTGTTGACTAGTCGCAGTCGATCAGAGTCTCTAGTTGGATCTCGTGATTCCCCCTCCTCGTCTTCCGGTATCAACCATTATTTATATAGTTGGTAGTCACCTATGCAGATTAGGTGGATCCCACCACAACAATATAAATATATAAGACATTTGTGTCACTAACACACAAAAAGAGAATGTTTATCATCGAAAAACATAAGAAGAATTAACTCCTTTTAATAATATGTGGAAATATCCACTCTTTTCCTGATGAAGGTCGCGAGACCGGAAACGCGTGTAGCAAAATTTTGCAAAATAAATAATAATACATTTTTTTTAAAATATCCACATTACAACCAAAAACACTTGCGTTTTCTCTCTTCTTTTTAATATATATATATATATATATATATATATATATATATATATATATATATATATATATATATATACACATTACAGGTCAAAAGTTTGAGACAACCACTGGTAATTATTTAAAATGGACCCAAAAGTAGTTGTTATGTACTTTAATTAAGAGAAAATTATTATACCAGACAGAAGAGCAGACCTAGTGGAACTAGGAGATGCTGTTTGTCTGGGCATTTTCCATAGAAGTAGCAAAAGAGAGAGAGAGAGAGAGAGAGAGAGAGAGAGAGAGAGAGAGAGAGAGAGAGAGAGAGAGAGAGAAAGAGAGGGAGAGAGGGAGAGAGAGAAAGAAGGAGAGAGACAGAGAGAGACACAGAGAGAGAGAGAGAGAGAGAGAGAGAGAGAAAATTTTGAAAATAATCTTCTCCCACAAGGATTCGGAGACACTTCAATTCAATTATCATGGAATATTGAGTTAGCAAATGGAATTAATTGAAACTGAGATATCCAAAGGCATGGCACGTGGAATTAGAATAATCTACCCACCCCAAGGTGACATTAATTCTATTTGAAGTCCATTGATACAACTCCATTACACATGTACACTACACTTCAAAAGTTTGAGGGAGATCTGGTTATCTTTCAAATTGACCCCCCAAAATGTCTATCATTTGCTTGCAAGCGCGGGAAGATTAAAAGAAGTTTAATATTTCCTGAACACTGTGATTAAGCTGTCATTTATCGTAATACACCCGGAAAAAACTGATTTTCCACCAGCGTTATTATAACATAGTCATCGTAAATGACACTATGGCATACGAAGTGGGACAATGATGACAACTGTAATAAAATTGTCTGAAGAGACAGAAAATAAAAAAAAATAAAAAAATCGGTGAAGGCATTCTAGACGAAGAAATATATATATATATATATATATATATATATATATATATATGTGTGTGTGTGTGTGTGTGTGTTCAGAATGCCGCTCTCAAACGATCAGTTCGTAAGGGTGAACAAGGTGCAGCCCCAGGTCCACAAAGTCATCACGTCAACTGTAACATAAGAGGAAAAAACTGTCTCTCACTTGCGAGTCTCAAAAGCCATCTGAGCAAACATGTCCAACCTGCTGTTCCGTAAAATAAGATTCATGTGAACCAAAACGATTGACAATGTCGAGTCTGTGTTATACTTTGCGCAGTTTAGCGGGATTGAAAAATCATCTACGGGTACATACAACTTGAAAAAAGGAAGGAAAGAGGAGAAAATATAAAATTCAAGAGGTGGTCACACCCGGAACCAAGACGACAGACACCATATATACACTAGAGTTAAAAAGTTTGAGACAACCATTGGTAATTTTTAAAATTGGCTATCACAAGTAGTTGTTTTACACTTTAAATAAGAGAAAATTATTATACATCGTGATTAAATATTTCATTATGACAAAAGAAACCTATCCGGTTACTCAAAAGAATTCAGAAGGAATTTCCTACGAAAATATACCACCGAAGAGGTAATTTCAAAAAGTCACTTTCAATTTATTGAATAGCATAAATGATATCTTTCGCTAAACACTTCCACGACTAATTCCTCACATGCGCATAGCAACTCAAACAGTAAGCTCACCAATGACCAGGCCATATCAACTGGGACATGCGCATAGCAACTCAAACAGTAAGTTTACCAATGACCAGGCCATATCAATTGGGACATGCGCAGAGCAACTCAAACAGTAAGCTCACCAATGACCAGGCCATATCAATTGGGACATGCGCAGAGCAACTCAAACACTAAGATCACCAATGACCAGGCCATATCAATTGGGACATGCGCAGAGCAACTCAAACACTAAGATCACCAATGACCAGGCCATATCAATTGGGACATGCGCAGAGCAACTCAAACACTAAGATCACCAATGACCAGGCCATATCAATTGGGACATGCGCAGAGCAACTCAAACACTAAGATCACCAATGACCAGGCCATATCAATTGGGACATGCGCAGAGCAACTCAAACACTAAGATCACCAATGACCAGGCCATATCAATTGGGACATGCGCAGAGCAACTCAAACACTAAGATCACCAATGACCAGGCCATATCAATTGGGACATGCGCAGAGCAACTCAAACACTAAGATCACCAATGACCAGGCCATATCAATTGGGACATGCGCAGAGCAACTCAAACACTAAGATCACCAATGACCAGGCCATATCAATTGGGACATGCGCATAGCAACTCAAACATCAAGCTCACCAATAACCAGCCCATATCAATTGGGACCTGCGCATAGCAACTCAAGCACCAAGCTCACCAATGACCAGGCCATATCAATTGGGACATGCGCATAGCAACTCAAACACCAAGCACACCAATGACCAGGCCATATCAGTTGGGACATGCGCATAGCAACTGAAACACCAAGCTCACCAATGACCAGGCCATATCAATTGGGACATGCGCATAGCAACTCAAACACCAAGCTAACCAATGACCAGGTCATATCAATTGGGACCTGCGCATAGCAACTCAAGCACCAAGCTTACCAATGACCAGGCCATATCAATTGGGACATGCGCATAGCAACTCAAACACCATGCTCACCAATGACCAGGCCATATCAATTGGGACATGCGCATAGCAACTCAAACACCAAGCTAACCAATGACCAGGCCATATCAATTGGGACATGCGCATAGCAACTCAAACACCAAGCACACCAATGACCAGGCCATATCAATTGGGACATGCGCATAGCAACTCAAGCACCAAGCTCACCAATGACCAGGCCATATCATTTGGGACAGGCGCATAGCAACTCAAACACCAAGCTCACCAATGACCAGGCCATATCAATTGGGACATTCGCATAGCAACTCAAACACCAAGCTCACCAATGTGCAGGCCATATCAATTGGGACATGCGCATAGCAACTCAAGCACCAAGCTCACCAATGACCAGGCTATATCAATTGGGACATGCGCATAGCAACTCAAACACCAAGCTCACCAATGACCAGGCCATATCAATTGGGACATGCGCATAGCAACTCAAACAGTAAGCTCACCAATGACCAGGCCATATCAATTGGGACATGCGCATAGCAACTCAAGCACCAAGCTCACCAATGACCAGGCCATATCAATTGGGACATGCCCATAGCAACTCAAGCACCAAGCTCACCAATGACCAGGCCATATCAATTGGGACATGCGCATAGCAACTCAAACACCAAGCCCACGAATGACCAGTGGCCATATCAATTGGGAAAATGTTACACAGATCCAAAGCCGAAATCTTGTGCTGAAATATATGACACATAAACTACAAACAGTTAAATCGTTTAAAACACAAACAATACGACCTTTGCACCAACAGCAGATGGAAAGAGATCGGTAATCCGAATCTTATCCGCAACATCTCCAAATTTAAATATTCTGTCATTGAAATCGAAGCTTTAAGTTTAGGCCTGAAATTCGCCAACGGATTGAAGAAAGATGAAACTGTCACAACCTTAACAAGAACCATAAATGTAACAATACCGAATTTGCAAAAGGTTTCGTATATGTTATATTAGCAGCCACCCTCACAAACACCGATGAAACTACGCTATCCATGAGATACATACGGGTACTAAAGAACAAAGACATCATCATAACCCTACCCAACAAGAGTGGCGGATCTTTAAAATGGACACCAACGTCTATATTGAACAATTAGACTCCCTCCTAGATAAAGACAACACCTACACAAAAACCAATGAACTGTAAACACAGGCACACAAAGGTTCAACAAAACAGTTAAGAATCTATTAAAAAAAGGAAACCAAATCTTGAACCAGATTAACAGTATACCACCGCACCACACTCACACTATACAGCTTATCCAAAACACACAAACCCGATATACCCATCAGACCCATTGTATCCGGTACCGACAGGGCACACTACAAATTTGCTAGGGCCGTCAAAAAAAGTTGTGACTCTGTTCGTAGGAGCCATCAACAAAACACATATCAAACACTTTGGTGACTTCATCCAGAGAATACGAGACGTAAATATGGAAAACATGCTTATGGCGAGCTTAGGCATCAAATCATTATACACCAACATAACCATCAGGAAATGCCTCAACACTTTGAGAAACCACAGCCCAAAATGTCCAAAGAAAAATTTAATCCACCTCTCCACAATATTATTAAAATATACAATATATAAAATATACTAATCACTAACCACTGCTTCTTCGATTTCAACAATATTCTCTACGCGCAAAATTTCGGCTTACCTATGGGATCACCTCTCAGTGGTGTTCTCGCTTGTCTTTTTCTAGAATTCTTAGAATCCGGTCCATTTAAAGACGCCATACGAAACAGTTCTACTTACGTAAGATATATAGATGATGTCCACTTAATATATCCCCAATAAACAAACCTATTAGACATAATGGAACTGTAGGAATCCTTCTACTCGGTTTTTCGTTGAATGTCAAACTTCGATGTATCGGGAGTCGATAAAATAACAAAATATGGTTGCGGGGTTGCTCGCAATTCGGCCATTTAGAATAATCCCATAATTCATTGAAAGAATAAAAATCAGTAGAAAAGACAACGTAGTTACAATAAGCAAACATTAATTTAAAATAACGACAAATATACAAGCAGCTGGTAATAGCTGGGAAAGTAATGTCTTTTTGTTTGGGTTGATAACGTTTTGAAATAAAATATAAATTATCTTTGTGTACGTATGTGAGAAACAATGAAATGTTGGTATATGTGTGTTTGTATGAAAAAGTCAACACGTGTGTGCATGGTTCCTAGTAAAAGCGGATACAAGAGATAGTCAGAAATTGTTTCTTACTGTTGGCGGTGTTGCAATAGTCTCAAGTTTGTCAACACTATCGCTTTTAGCATGAGGTTGTGAAGATCTTAAGCGAGAGTGGAGTGGAACTTGGTGACAGCTCTGCGTATTCTGTTTGGGTCTGGATTTCGTGTGTTTTATACACGTTTTCGTAACAAAATCGGATCCAGAATTAAATTATTTATTTCTTCCTAATTGGCCCTAAAAAGTCACGTGATATGTCTTCTACTACGTTTGCACGATATTTTGGCGGTATCTACCTAAAAATAATGATGAGATATTACAGCAAATTTTCTGATTTGTATTCTGTGATTTTATTGGTGTGTTTTAAGATGTAAGTATTTTCTTGAGTGTGATTGGTTTATAAATATTGTATTTGATATTTTAGTGGACACGACAAAACTCAATGAGGTTGAACCTATCATTGAATTCACACACGTATTTGTAATAAACAATTCTCTACTTTCCTCAGATATGTTATTAATACGCAACAATGAGAAATTAGCTTTTAAAGCATATCGTAAACCGACAAACAAAAACGGTCTAAATAAAACCCAAAAATAAAAGCTGGACTAGTCATAGGATTCTACCTCAAAGCTCTTAGTATATATAGCCCAGAATAACTAACTGAAGAAGAGAAACTCTTTATACTAAACTCGCAAACAAACTAGTCATCCATCATACGACGATCGTTACCACCATCTCCAAGACAATCAGAGATATAATAAGAATGGAAAATAAATCCAACACCGATTCAAATGCCGGGATTTATGAAATAAATTGTTAACAATGCAAAATATATTAATGTGGAGAGACATTACGTGATTTAAATGCCCGCATATACGACCACAAGAGAGGCTTTCGTTTGGACAGTCGAAAACGAAAATTTTCTCGTTTTGCAACGAAACAATGCTGGACATGAGTTTGATTTACCCTAATTAAAAAAGAACATAATTCTTTAAGGAGAAAATACATTTCAAACTTAATAAAATTATTACGAACTATAAAGACACTCCTAAAACATAGCACTATATCGCCATCTTTCTTCGAATCCATTCTTGAATAAGCTAATTTTTATCTATCTTATGCAAAAATACATTTTTAAAGAGGCAATACATAGATTAGAACCCTATGACACCCCACTGGACGGGTTGACTGCACAAATTTGTAGATATAACCCCAACTATAGAGACACACGCCCACAATTAAAATTAGATTTTACAGTATATTGGAAACCCACAAACAAAAATGATTTCATCAACTTCTATTGCCACCATAACCAAAAAATAAAATCTGGTCTTGTCATAGGATTCTATCTTAGAGTCCTTAGGATATGTATCCCGCAATTGTAAAACATGTTTAATGTAGTTTGAATGTAGAAGTCCGACGTAGTAATTAATTTGTTCAATGAAACAGCACCAATATCTAGTAGCAGCTATTCAGGAATTCTTAAGGTCTTCCATATCAGAGGTTGGCAGTGGATATTCGGAGAGAGTAGGAAAGCGTAGTTCTGTAGGTCTTTTCATATGACAGGTTAGCAGTAGATATTCGGACAAGAAGAGAAAACAAAATGGCCGCCTTTATACACATCGGATCGAATATTTCAAGTCTTCTGATTGGTTAACCTTCTATGGGTAGACTATAAAATGAGTCAGCTCATTTTGGTTTTCTCATTAGTATATAGGTACACAAAATAACTTAACAGGAATACCTAAATGAAGAAGAGTGATATATTGAGAAAACTTTCAAACTTTTCCACTACCAAGATCATTTTAGCCTCAACTAAAAAAAAACGAGCTTACAAAATCCACAAAGCCCCTCCCCGTTCCGCAAAAAATAAATAAATAACAAATAAAAAAAAACAAAAAACAGACACCACCAATAATACTTCAAACGAAAATTACACAAAATTCATAATCCTGCCCTCCAAAACCCTTTCTACTAAACTCGCAAACAAATTAATCATCGCTAATACTAGGATCGTTACCAACACCTTCAAGACAATCGAAGATATAATTAGGAAGAAAATAAACCCAACACCTATTCAAATGCCGGGATCTATGAAATAAATTGTTTACAGTGCAAACATGTTTATGCGCAGTAGACACCACGTAATTTAAAAGTCCGCCTCTACGAACGCAAGAGAGACTTGCACTTGGACAAACGATCTAACTCTCTTGTTTTGCATCGAGACGATGTTGGACATAACTTTAATTTCACTGATGCCACCCTCATTAAAAAAGAACATAATTCCTTAAGAAAAAAAAATTGAAACTTAATAATAGCATTATTATCACCTATAAACACACGCCTCAAACATTACATTACTTCGCCATCGTTCTTTGAACACTTTCTCAAAGAATCTAACTTATATCTATCTAATACAAAGAATTCATCCTTAAACAGGCGAGCTATAAATTAGAACCTTATGACGTCCGACTGCATTCTACAAACAAGTCAGTTTTTTATAGGGAGAGATTAAAGAGTTCTTATAGCCGTCTCCTTTAATCTGAACTAACAAAAGTTAGCAGGTCATATTACTAGATGTATAAACATGATATCCTACTCTTGGCCAGATATAATTGCCTCTCCTAAAAAAAATCTCAAAACTTCTGGAATGCACATCGTATGTCATAAATCGGCTACACCCACAATCAAGTCCGGCTTTAAAGAGTGCTTCTCCTTCGATAACCGAACTGCCTGGAACATCGGTTTAGTGTAAGCGACATTTTACAATACGAAATATGTTTCGGTTTTAAATAAACAACACGAAAAGTTTGTTCCAACCCAATGTATGCTAAAAGCACTCTCTGTTTTATATATATATATATAAGACACTATCTGTAAGATGTACATATGATGTTTAAGTCCAAATATTCGTTGGTTGATATACAGTGTAACCCGGATATAAGAGAAACCCGGATATAAGATAAACCTGGATATAAGAGATATTTTCTCTGGTCCCAAATTAGAGCCATACTTTACCTAAACAAAATAAACCAAACCCGGATATAAGAGAAACCCGGATATGAGAGACTTCTTCTCCGGTTCCGACAACTCTCTTATATCCGGCTTACACTGTATAATGCATACATACACACACATCCACACACATACACACATACGCTCGAGAATTTATTAAATATCTCCTTTTTTTTAAAAAAAAATATCACTTTGCGAAGCGAGTATGTATGATCACAGAATTTTAAAAAAAATTAAACTCGGGACCTTCTATTACTTAAAATAAAACGCTGTGCATAAATAAAAATAAACAATAATTACATTAAAAAATAAATAAATATAAACAAATCGGAAAATAAAATTTCAACAACATTGGCAGTACACACTTTTTTTATTAGTCATTAAATTATATCACTTAGTGTCCTCCATAGTTTACCTATATTTATCCAGTTAGATTCAAGCATATTTTAGAGCGTTTTTAAGTTTAGAAAATTTGAAAACTTAACGCAATTTTTACTTCTGTTTAAAAATATAGGTTGCAATATAAAATCCTTACATTTACATTGATAATTTCCATCACAGGACAAAACGCATTGGTAAAAAAAAGTTTTACTTTATTAATTCACACACACACACACACACACACACACACACACACACACACACACACACATATATATATATATATACACAAATGAGAGAAAGAGCAGATGGAGTAAAATTTCACTGTTCGTAGCATTTACTTTTTAAAGTGTTCAGTGAGAAGCAGAGCAATATATTATTATTATTATTATTATTATTATTATTATTATTAGAGATTATACTAAAACATGATAAAATCGCTATACAAAAGCTTCCATGTTTCAATACTATGACTGTAATTCTTCAAACGATGTTAACTCACTGTGATACACAAAAAAGAAAATAAGTGTATTCCAACCCTACATGAAAAAAAAGAAAAGAAAGAATCACCAGTTACTTACCATTTCCTGAAGAAGTACAATCAGAGTATTGAAAGATGAATTTTTTTTGAGTAGCGATTTCAACATATTTTTATCATAATCTCTTATAATAAAAACAGCAACACTATATATATATATATATATATATATATATATATATTATTTGAGAATAAAAATAGCATTACAATATATATATATAATTTGACGCTAAAAATAGCAATACTATATACATATATAGATATAATTTGACACTAAAAATAGCAATGCAATATATATTTAAGATTTGACACTCAAAATAGTAATACTATATATATATATATATATAATTTGACACTAGAAATAGCAATATTATATATATATATATAATTTGACACTAAAAATAGCAATACTATATATATAAATATATAATTTGACACTAAAAATAGCATTACTATATATATATATATATATATATATATATATATATATATATATACGTATAATTTGACACTAAAATAGCAATACTCTATATATATATATATATATATATATAATTTGACCCTAAAAATACCAATACTATATATATAAATATATAATTTGACTCTAAAAATAGTATTACTATATATATATATATATATATATATATATATATATATATATATATATGTATAATTTGACACTAAAATAGCAATACTATATATATATACTATATATATATATATATATATATGTATATATATATATATATATATATAATTTGACACTAAAAATAGCAATACTATATATATATATATATATATATATATATATATATATATATATATATATATATATATATATATATATATTTGACCTCCGGGTCAATACCGAATGGCATCACAACAGTCTGTTTCATGTGTAAACGCAATCTTCAGGCTATGTGTGTTGCTTGCTGTCTGGGCTGTTTATATATGCTGGTCAATGGTACCCTAGGTGTAGCAAAGTCTATTGCTTTATCCTAACTGTTATTGGATAGCCTTTGACGGTTGTTTTCTTAATTCTTGTTGAGACAGTTGAGTAGGAATAATTTGAGAACTAAATATAGTTACTTGTAGCTATTGTAGAGCGGAGTTTATTAACTTTTTGCTTTATTGTTGTTGCTGTTTATTATTGTGCATTCGGAGTTCGTTAATTTCTTTATTATTTACTTCATTTATTTATTTAAATTCTTTCTTTATTTGTCATTTTAATATTTTATTTCTGGATCACCAATAAAGAAAGAATTTAAATAAATAAATTAATAAATAATAAGTTATTTTATTTATTTATTTTAACGTATTGGTTTTGTCTAAATTATTATTCAATCATTAGCGTTGTATCCCGTGCGTGTATTTATATTTTCAAGTTGATATTTTACAAGGTATTCGTTTTTAGTTTCGACTTTTAAGTAACATAGTAAAAATTTGTATGCATTTTGATATATATATATATATATATATATATATATATATATATATATATTTGAATTGGACAAAGTCCGACAATTTATTTAAAGACATTTATGATATGTTTAACGTTCTTTTTATAGATACAAGTATTTAAGCAAAATTTTCTATGAAAATTTCTCGGACATTCAGGCCGGTAAATGTTATTTAATACTGTTTATTATAAAACAGAGCATTTGCTTAAATACTTGTATCTATAAAAAGAACGTTAAACATATCATAAATGTCTTTAAATATATATATATATATATATATATATATATATATATATATATATATATATATATATATATCACCGTAATACCTAGTTTCTATCGTCTCCTTCAAAGTAGTTCGCAAATACATATCACCAATCTGCTTGTGCTAGCACGATGGTATAATTCCTGGTGTAGTTATGTACACTTTGGCATATATATGCAGAAAAAAATTTTAATCACCATATTACTTAGTTTCTACTGTCTCTTTCGAAGTAGTAGTTCACAAATACAAATCACGAATATCCTTGTGCTATGAAGACGGTATAATTTCCCGATTAGTTAGTTACTCTTTCGCTTATATAAGCAAAAATAAAGAAACATTGTATTTAATCATAATTCCTAGTTTTTACGGTTTCTTTCGAAACAGTAGTTCCCAAATAAAAATCACCAATATCCTTGTGCTATCAAGGCGATATCATTTCCATATCAGTCAGATACTCTTTTGCATATTTAAGCAAAATTTAAAAAAAGTTATATTTTAAATCACCATAATGCATAGTTTATACAGTTTCCTTCGAAATAGTAGTTCATAATACAAATATCCTTGTGCTATCAAGAAGGTATAATTACCCGTTTCGTTACATACACTTTCGTATATATAAACAAAAATAAAGAAAAAAACATCTTATTCACAATAATGCCTATTTTCTACCGTTTTCTTCGAACTAATAGTTCACAAATACAAATCACCAATATCCTTGTACTAGCACGACAGTATAAGTCCCCGAGCAGTTAGATACTCTTCCGCATATGTAAGCAAAAATAAAGAACAAATATATTTTATTTACCATAATGCCTATTTTCTACCGTTTTCTTCGAAATAGTTAGTTCACAAATACAAATCACCAATATCCTTGTACTAGCGCGACAGTATCAGTCCCCGAGCAGTTAGATACTCTTTCGCATATATAAGCAAAAATAAAGAACAAATATATTTTATGTACCATAATGCCTATTTTCTACCGTTTTCTTCGAAGCAGTAGTTCGCAAATACAAATCACCAACGTTTAGTAGATATGTCTTGTCTGCAGGTTCAGATTCGCACTATTACCCATGGGAAAAGCTCTTCTCCCCTCATCCACCAGCTATGGCTTAAATAGCAGGGTAGTAAGTGGTATCCGGCCCAGGTAGACTCTGAATTCAAAACTCTGGAGAAAGCTGCGGGAAAACCAGTACTCTATCTTTCCCAAGATGTCGTAGTAATTCACAAATAATAAACGGAAAAGAATCTGTTGATAGCCAATGTCCTGAAGGGACATGGCATTAAAATGAAAGCAGACGCATCCTCGCGGGGTGTGGCTGACTGGGGGATAAATTTGAAAGTAGCAAGGGGACATGTAGACAAAGGCAGGGCAGAATAAAGAAATGTACCTGCCTTGAAAAGCTGATTTCGCGATGTCGAAATGAACTCATGTCTCACGCTGTGATGTGTAGGTAAAGACGGGAACTGAACTAATCAATTTCCCAGAAAGGTCAGTAGACAGAAGAAACAAGACGTTCATAGGCTTAAACACGAACAGAACGTGAGGTAGATTAAAATTATGACTGAAACATAGATGGACATCGTGGGAAGGGGAAGTTAAGGGATGACATTTGCAATGAGAAAACATTAAATGGATTAAATAAATACGCGCACATACCCACAGATGGAACCACACACACACACACACACACACACACACACACACACACACACACACACACACACACGCGCGCACATATATATCTATATCTATATATATATATCTATATGATGAAAAATATGGAAAAGACCTAAACAAAATCCGAATTAGCAAGTTTACTGTTTTAATGTTGTTTTACTGCCGACGTCAGACGTTTCGGTCGAGTAGACCATCTTCAGGACATGGTTATTAGAAACATACTTATGATTAGACGATATTTAAGTCAACATGAAAAGACGATAGACACAAGACTAATCAGAAACAGAACAACTGAAATTCTAAAGTCAGCGTTCCTTTTTGGTGGGGATTCGGTCACGTTGGCGTCCTGTTGGGGTCACGCCGGCGATGCTGCGAAAAACGCACTCCCAAGATAGACACTTTATCTTAAGTGAAAAAGAGGAATTCTATTTGAATCTAAAGCTTATAAGTACGTTTGTCAAGCATTAATCTTGCCAGGAAAAGGGAGAAGTTAAAGAAGCCGGGTCTAGTATTTACCGTACGTGAAGTGGATATTATGCCTGCCTCATAAATCCGTCTAAGGTTTTTATTATGAATATATTTTAAAATATTCACAGAGTCAAAATCGAAATTTCATCAAATGTGGGCATATTGAGAGACCTCGGTATATTACTCTATTTCCTGCAAAAATTGATTGACGTCATTTGAAATGAGGCTATGACCAAAGTTAACACCAATATTAGATTTTAATTGAACACACACACATACACACACACACACACACACACACATATATATATATATATATATATATATATATATATATATATATATATATATATATATATATATATATATATATATATATATCATTACATGTACCTTGATAATGTCTATAAGAAGTGGAGTCGCTTCAGCAAAGTCCCCGAGCAGTTAGATACTCTTCCGCATATATAAGCAAAAATAAAGAAAAATACATTTTATTTACCATAATGCCTGTTTTCTACCGTTTTCTTCGAAGTAATAGTTCACAAATACAAATCAGCAATATTCTTGTACAAGCACGACAGTTTATGTCCTCGGGCAGTTAGATAATCTTCTGCATATATAAGCAAAAATAAAACATGATTATAGCGTAACGCTTATTAGATATATCTTGTCTGCAGGTTCTGATTCGCACTATGTCGTTTGGATTCCCTGGTTGAAGCCAATGGCGATTTTTAAATAAATTTACTCTTTAATTTTTGTGTAATTTTGGTAAATATATGTGTTAAAATCAGTTGTCGGTGTTATTTTCATCTTTGCGTAATTTATACAACAATTCACCCATCGCACTATCTATCTATCTATCTATCTATCTATCTATCTATCTAAGTCTGTTGAATATCTATCTATCTATCTATCTATCTATCTATCTATCTATCTATCTATCTATCTATCTATCTAAGTCTGTTGAATATCTATCTATCTATCTATCTATCTATCTATCTATCTATCTATCTATCTATCTATCTAAGTCTGTTGAATATCTATCTATCTATCTATCTATCTATCTATCTATCTATCTATCTATCTATCTATCTAAGTCTGTTGAATATCCATCTATCTATCTATCTATCTATCTATCTATCTATCTATCTATCTATCTAAATCTTTTGAATATCTATCTATCTATTTATGTAAGTCTGTTGAATATCTATCTATCTATCTATCTATCTATCTATCTATCTATCTATCTATCTATCTATCTATCTATTAAGGTTGTGTATGTTTTAAGCGCATATAGTGCTCGACTGAATTGTCTCCCTTTGACTGAATTTATCACTTGCTGTTCAATGTTGAATTTATGTAGATGAGTGAGTGTATTCATATCTATCAGGTCATCCCATAAGTTCTGTCCGAATTTTGAATAAAGAAAACAAGTGACCAAATGTTACATTTAATTACAGATTCAATCAACAATGTATTTTCCCTGATTATCTATGACTTCCTTCCAGCTATTAACAAGCTTACTAATTCCATTACTGTAAAATTCTTTTGGCTTTAATTCGAAGAACTCACAAATGTCAGTTTTAACCTCTTCCTGTGTTACAAAAGCTGTTTCTTCTAAATGATTATGTAAGCTACGAAACAAATGGTAGTCTGAAGGAGCAAGGTCGGGAGAATAAGGTGGATGAGGAATTTTCTCCCAACCAAGTTCTTCGATCATTTGTGACGTGATTCTTGCTGTGTGTGGTCGCGCATTGTCCTGATGAAACATCACCCGTTTTCGATTCACTAGAGTAGGTATTTGTTTCCCCAAAGCTTGGTTCAAACTCTCTAATTGCTGACAGTATATTTGAGCATTAATTGTTGCATTGGGGGGTAAGAATTCAAAGTGGATTATTCCTTGGCAATCCCACCAGATTGAAAGAAGAACATTTTGCCCATGAAGTTCCCTTCTCTGCTGTGGCTGGGGTCCTTCCCCTTTACTAAGCCACTGTCTACGACGCTTAACATTTCGATAAAAGATCCATTTTACGTCGCCAGTCACACGTCTATCCAAAACAGGTGAAACAAGTTGGCAAGAATAGAGAGAAGAGCAGATGTCAACTCGGGATTTGAGGTTCTTTTCAGACAATTCATGAGGCACCCATTTTCCAAGTTTAGGAATTTTTCCAAGTTGTTGAAGATTACGATGAACAGTTGTATAGTTTGAACTGAGAACCACTGCCAATTCCTCAACTGATAAAGCAGGATTTTCTTCAAGGGCTGCTTCAAGAAGCTTTTCATCAAACTCAACTGGACGTCCGGTTCGATCTTCATCTTCAAGGGTGAAATCTCCTCCTTTGAATTTTGCAAACCATTTCTTCAAGTTCTTTCATTCACACATTCCTCTCCATAAACTGAGTGAATGTTTCTAGCCGCTTCGGCTGCTGAGTTTCCTTTCTTGAACTCATAAAGCATTATGTGCCTCTAATGATTCTTGTGTACTTCCATGTTAGCAGGGTTTTAATCAAACAAAATTTTATTTTAATGTTCTTTGAAATAAAATTTGATCAGTTTAAATGCATCTAAACATAAAAATAATGTTCAGCGCCATTAGACATTATAAAATACTCTTTAAATTTCGTTCATTTTAACAAAAAGTTAAAATTCGGACAGAACTTATGGGATGACCTAATATTTCGCAGTCATTTTCAAGAAGTGATGTAATGTCTGTGTGTGGTTGCTATATTTCCTTTGTGTTCAGTTTTACATCTGGATTTGATACCGAATATGGCCTAGCCACACGTCTCACTATCTCATTTTAAATTTTGAAAAGCATAGACATGTGAAACCGGTAAATTTACCCCAAATAAATATTCTTAAAGACTCCAGTTGCATTTTCAACTTCTTTTTCGTATCTATCTAGAGGGTGCAATGGGTAAATTGTCGCCAATTTATAGTTTTAATTTAGCGCATGCGCGTTACTTGTTTCTGATTTTGTCGACTGCACAGTATACTATGGTCAGTTGGGGACCGTCTTCGAGAAAAAAAGCACCATGAAACAATTCACTCCACCAGAAATTTGTAAACGGTATCCTGTACTGCTTGGCATTCGCACTGGAAGCTCCAATACGAATATTTCCGAGTGTTTGGGTGTCAATCTGAAGAGAGTGCAGAGGATTCGGAAAGAGTTGGATGAGTCTAATGGTGATTACGATGGTGTTTGGAGTGATCACAAGTGATGGCGACGTTAGGCCTCCATCTTCCAACTAGGCCTCAGACTCAACACGGAGGCCTATATCAAGTGTCTTGAGCTAGTGCTGCCTTGGGTCAAGATCATGGCTGTTGGAAGGCCTTATGTCTAGTAACAGGACTCTGCACCATGCCACACAGACAGGAGAACTCAATCATGACTGTTCGAGTGTCCTTACATATGACCACCTAACTCCTCTTGATTATTATGTGTGGGGCGCAGTTGAGCGAGAGACCAACAAACCTAATTGCAACACCAAAGATGAACTGAAGGCAAGGATTATGTCAGCATTCACCAACAAACAAGGAGACCGTCCAGAATAGTTGCAAGAGATTCCGAAGTCGTTTGAGAACTTTGGCTGAAGCCAATGGTGATTTTATTGAATAAAATTACTCTTTAGTATTTCAAGATATTTTCTGTGCAATTTTGGTAAATATATGTTAAAATGAGATGTCAGTGTTATTTTCATCTTTACGTCATTTAGAAGACAACTCATCCATCGCGCATTTATCTATCTATCTATCTATCTATCTATCTATCTATCTATCTATCTATCTATCTATCTATCTATCTAGGTCTCTTCATTATCTATCTATCTATCTATCTATCTATCTATCTATCTATCTATCTATCTATCTATCTATCTATCTAGGTCTCTTCATTATCTATCTATCTATCTATCTATCTATCTAGGTCTCTTCATTATCTATCTATCTATCTATCTATCTATCTATCTAGGTCTCTTCATTATCTATCTATCTATCTATCTATCTAGGTATCTTCATTATTTATCTATCTATCTATCTATCTATCTATCTATCTATCTATCTATCTATATATCTATCTATCTAGGTCTCTTCATTATCTATCTATCTATCTATCTATCTATCTATCTATCTATCTAGCTGCTGTGTGTGTTTTAAGCGCATCTAAAAAAGGAGAATGATTGATGGGCGTATCTATAAACGAAGACACATGCAAGCAGATGCGATAATTTTGGAATCACCTTGTAGACTACGAAAGCAAAACGGCTGAAGGGAAACGGTCGGTGAACCAGCATCAAGCTATAATGCTGGGAAGTAGATCTGAATCTACCACGAGCGAATGGTTTGCTATTAAAAACGGAAACGTCGAACATAAGTGCCTATTGACGCTTCCTTCCGGTTTGACCTCCTTTTTACTTCCGGCTCCTGTTCGCATCTGCTTCGACGGGGTATTTGCGAGCAAGCCAAAACGCTCGTTTCTATTCGCAGCAGCACATGGGCGCTCATAGAAACGTTTAATTGTGCCCAGGCTTTCCTCGTGGAATCAGGCATCAAAACCACATTTTAATGGCAATGGTAATATTACCCGCCTCCTTATAAAAAAAAATAGCATTCATTGACCGAGCAGCCAGAACTGGATTGAAATTTATAAATCTTTTTCTTTTTAAAGGAAGATATATTTCTCATTTCCGGTAGACGTCTTTCCAGTATTGATGGGGTTTTTCCTTCCTAACATTTTATTTGAAGTTGTTGTGGGATGTGTAGCGGATTAATGCAAATTTAATTAATTCTCTACTTTATTTTTTTACTTCAACAAACGTAACAAAAAGCAAACAAGAGAAAAAACGATAACAAACAAATCTTTTGGTTAACAATGAATATTTTTATATAACGCAATTGAGGTACAAAGTTGTATTGCATAAGTATTGTATTGTATAATATAATATAAATATTATATATTATATATTAATATATATTAATATTATATATAATATATATATAATATGATATATTTATAATATATATATTATATATGGAATATATATATATATTATATAATATTATTATACAATTGTTTTTCTCCTCCTCCACATTTCCTTTTCATTGTACATTTTCTGCGTTTTTTTAATTTAAATTAAATCTCCCGTTGTAAGCCTGATGAGCGGGAGCAAAACCGCTTGCTTCGCCCGTTTTTAATATGTCTAGTAATATCAAGCTTCATACGTTTATTGCTGTGATAAAATTTTGTACCTTCAAAAATATCTTTAAATATTATAATATATATATATATATAATATATTATTATGATACATTAATATATATTAATATAATATATATAATATAATATTATATAATATAAATATAATATAATATAAAATTGTATTGTATAAGTATTGTAGTGTATAATTGTATTGTACAAATTACTTCAAAGTTCTTTCTTGCGTGGTTTGAAGAGTTTATAAATATATCATGTGAAAGATACAGTGTTGAGAAACTGTATGTGAAGAAAAAATGGATGTTTTGGCTAAGGTATTTGTATGTTCGTACGAAACTTAATTCTTTTTTGGTGTTGAATTTTGTAATATTGTGCTCGACTTACTGTTCTGTGTAAAGTTGTCTCTTTTTGACTGAATTCATCACTTGTTGTTCAATGTTGAGTTCATGTAGATGAGTGAGTGTATTTCGCAAGCTGTGGTAATGTTAAATAAAATTAACTTTAAGCCATGAAAATGAGTATCATGGTCGTGCATCAAGCTGATAAATTCGTAAAACTCTCTGTCATATTCGAATGTAGTTTCCTGTTTATTGATGTGTCAGGAAGCCTGGGAGACTTGGGAAGTTTGGTGCAAATTTTGTATCTGCTTAGGATACCCACTAAATCCAATTGATGCGTACGTAGTAGAGAACATATGAAATTATGATTTTTTGTTTATTAACCAATCAGAAAGCGTTCTTCGTTATCATATTCTGGAGCGGTTTTAATGGTTTGTTTTGCTACTTTGGATAGATCTGAGATAACTTCGTTCTGGGCCACTTTTAATGGGTTCCAAAAACAAATCTAAAAGTCCGATTCAAACAAATATCGACATCATTATGTCATTGTTTTCTCTTCCAGTTATATATGATATGTATTTTAGTTATTTACAGTATTTGCATGGTTCGGACTATTATTCTCCCCTTTACTGTCACATTCACGACGTTTCGGCCGTTGTACGCCCCGGTCTTCTTCAGGAGATATATGCTGGAATTTCGAGCCGAACCCTTTATTTAGTCAAGGGAAGTAGATTGTTATCATTCCATGTCCTATGCCCTTGGACAAATTTCGTTTTAGTTAATTCGCTTTGATAACTCCCCGCTGATGATAGGGATTGAACTCAGAACTCCATGGGGTCAAATCTCTTTTGTGACGTCAACGAACACTCGTTACCACTTTTGTAATGTCAACGAATACTCGTTGTCACTTTCGTAATGCTCGTTGTAGTAGAGACTTTGTAATCGCAGATAAAATTATAGCAACGCCGTTGAAAATACTAGCGTCAGACGACTTTGAATAACATTCGCACTAATTGTAGCTGTTCGATATCACTCGCTCGAATAGCAATCCGTATAAAGAAATAGTATAGAGAATACTATGGAGATAGTTGTGATCCCTATAGTAATAGAGGATAGTGAAGAAATAGTGATCAGTTAGACGCCACGCTAATTCCCATATATACATTTCCTTTGTCATCACCTTGTCTACTTATTAGAAAGGGGATCTACAGTGTTTGCTCATTGGTGTTCTGTGTTTAAAATCCAGTGTCGGCAGCGGCACTTTACTCCTATACAACAGTCTATTTCTGGATCAATCAATCAACGCTTTTTTCCCCATTGAGCCATGTGCCCTTGGAGACTTATTAAAGCTGGTATCCTTATGGACACATAGCTTAGTGTAATACAGACAGATGTATTTTAGGTGTTACTGATGTTAATGTAAAATCTGAACAAAATGTCTATTGGCGGGAAATAAATAATCGACTTGAAACGACAATGTTTCCTAAAACTTTTTGTCATTAGAATGGTGTTTACAAAAAAGTTATATTACTTTGTTATTTAGACTTGTTTTACGCCCGTTAATGTATTTGCAGGTTAAAATGTTATTTAATTTCGGGAACTGTTTTAGTTGTTTACCACACTATTTTGTATTTGTGTCGAAATCTGAAGATTAGACGAATGTACGCATAATTGTATCGAGTTCCATAGATTATATAAAATTTTTGTCTATAACGATAAATTTCATTAATGGGCAATTCCGTCTGACTTGATTGATTATAGACATAAACATGCACATATTTACAATATATATATATATATATATATATATATATGTGTGTGTGTGTGTGTGTGTATTTGTATATATATATATATATATATATATATATATATATATATAATGATACACTTTTTGAAAATGTACAGCACATACGCCAACCCCAAACCACCACAATCTCACCACAATTTAAAAATATTCATTTATTAAAAGCATATATATATCATTCATATTATATATATATATATATATATATATATATATATATATATGTATATCATTCACAGACAGTATTGTATCGCTGTATCACACCACCTGAGTTCTATTAGACGTCCGAAAGCCTCAAGCCAGGATCGAAACCAGGCCAATTTGGTGTCAGTCGGAGTTTCTACCATTAAACCATCAGCACTCGGCAGAGAGAAACTGCTAATTCTAGCGTATTGTTTTTCCGTATAATATATATATATATATATATATATATATATATATATATATATATATATATATATATATATATATATATATATATATATATATATATATATATATATATATATATATAAAGTACCTCATGAATACTTAGGAACATTCTCAAATTTAAAAGCCTGGATAAGCCAATGACAGCCTTGCATTCGTATATAAAACGTGTGACAAAATAAATCCTTACATTGGTAAAGTCTCTCAGAGGACGAAGCGCGTCGGCTAAAAATAATTTTTCCTCTTGTCTTTTCATTCATATTTTTCTTTTACAGATACACTCAATTTGAATATAATTTGCACACGCGCACACACACAGACGCAGACTGACATATATATATATACATATATATATATATATATATATATATATATATATATATATATATATATATATATATATATATCAAGTATGTGGTGCACTTCAATTTACATTACAATGAATCATTCTATATCTGGTTTCTGTATGAATGATTCATTGTAATGTGTGTATATATATATATATATATATATATATATATATATATATATATATATATATATATATATATATATATCCAAATTAAAATCCATATCTTTAGTTAGGTAGCCGTAGTTACCACGTTTGGTCAATTGCGGGTTGAGGAGGATATTTAACCCGTAGACGGAACTTTTGAAATCAGAGTTTTTCCTTCTCCTAGCCTTGAAAAGGTTAAGTGATCGGGGAAATTCTCTGTTGAGAGCCGGTTCCACAGGGCTGTAGTTCAGAGAAAGAAGCTGCTCGAGTGGAACTTAATTTCCACCGATGGAATATGAAGGGAATGCGGGTTGATTTCTACTATGTTTTCGCCGTGAATGTTTGCATCGATGGGAGCAGGGAATGTAGTTCTTCCGAATACTTTCCGCGGAAGTAGCGATAGAGCAGTGAGAGACTTGCCACATCCCGCCCGTGGAAGAGGAATTGAAAGGCGGATAATAATTCGTTACTCACTATGGCTCGGTGACTCTTTTGGGCTCTATCAAGGCTAGAGAGTGTGGTCTTAGCAGTGCCAACCCAGATATGACAACAGTACTCCATATTTGGTCTGTTCTAGCTCTTAGATAGCAGGAAGTGTCAGTTAATTACCAGAGTGGTACAGGGAGCAGTCCATTTTACCTGCATCCTTAGCAGCTGATCGTATGCAGGAGTTCCGCTTGAGTCGGGTGTGAGTTAGAGGCTCTACAGTCTTTCAAGGTACAGTGCTTTCCTCGAGAGAGAATATCCGTTCTTCTTGATTGGTAGCAATCCGGGTTCAAATCGACACAGCTTGGTACTTTGAGGCATTGAATTTAACCATCCAGTGTTTATTCCATTGTGTAGTTTGTACAATATCGGAAGAGAGATCCGTCACCAATCATTGACTATCAAGGTGCACCCGTATATAGTCGTATCGCCAGCATATATATATATATATATATATATATATATATATATATATATATATGTGTGTGTGTGTGTATGTTGTGTGTATTTAGGCAGAAGTTTTTCATTGATGCATGTTTCATTAAATAATATAGACAAGTTTTTTCTATTTATTTTAAGTAAGTTCCTTTCATATTGTCTGATAAGCTTAATAACATTATCATTGAAAGACGAAAGGAAATCACTATATTGATACATGTTTTAATCCTATCTAAGATTTCGGCTTACATAAGCCATTACCAAACATGACAATTACATTTCTATATATCAAACAATACACGGACAAAACAATAATGAGGGGGAAAAATGGTTTCGAAATATGTATTGTCCATACGATGACCTAGCGCTTAAAACCATTTTCAAATAAAAAGTCTCATTAGAGGATATGAGAAAATTCAAAAGAAAATATGCAAGACTATGTTGTCTTTAACATTCAATACTACATGTTTAAAAGAAATGTTGCTGCCAAATTACACACACACACACACACACACACACACACACACATATATATATATATATATATATATATATATATATATATATATATGTTTGTGCCACCGGTTATGAAGACACTTGGTTCTCAATATTGCACAGTGCTCGCTCGGTATACCACCTCCGAGTCTTGGAGGCTGTATTCATAAAATTTCATCAGCCCAGCCTGTGCAGACAGAAGGAGCATTTTGTACGTTCCTTACGCTTGTTGGAGGGACTGTGAGTGCCTTTTTCCTTTTTCCTTTTTCTACTCGTGCGGAACTTGTTATTTTCAACCCCTTTTGAATTTTAATTATTTGTAATTAAAATTGATCTCTTTTTTTTAATCGCGTTCCAACTCCCCCTCCTTAATTATTATACTGAGTGTATCTTTGATTGCTTTCTAACTTGCCAACTTCTACCTTTGAAAAAGTGTTGGTCGAAAGGTACCTAAGGTATAACATGACATCCGTTTTGTTTAAATCTATGTTTTATTTCTGTGGGTACAAATCACTTATCTAGGGAAATAATTAATGATTATACATCCGTACCGAACAATAATTTTAATTCATTCTCACATTTGTCATATAATTCCGTCTAATTATGGCAAAGTTAATGCCCGAGCTTTTTTAGATTAACTAAACTCCTCTTATTATTTTTCGAAAATATTTAATCCTAAAATAGGGTATTTGTAGATAAATGTCAGCTAGCACATGTATGTATGTGCTTGAATTGTAGATATCTAAGTGTATGTTAGTGTAGACACCTAAGCGAGTAGATATTCTTAACGTGGACTAACCCATGGGTACGCATATATATATACTAGCACCATGACCCGGAGTTGCCCGTGCTTGATTAAAAAATTCTACGACTCCTACAGCAATAGCAATCACTTGACACTTCATGCATAGCTATAGCATATATTTGAAATGTTGTCCGTATATATTATCAGCGTAAAATTGCACCTTTACCAATGTGTGTCGATTGCATAGGTTCGTTGTAAAAGCTTGATATATATATATATATACTAGCAGCATGGCCTGGCGTTGCCCGTGATTGATTCAAAAATTGTACGACTCATACAGAAATCGCTATCACTTGACTTAAAATATTTTTGCACTTCCTTGCCTTTAAAGGAGTGCCCTTTGCCGTGCTGATGTTGCTACATGCCTTACTTCTTGCCTATCTCACACTGCGAATTTTTCCTAAGCTCTATACTAAACATTAAATCTGTTATGAAAAAAGAACTAAACAAAATGAACACAAAACGATCAGCTTTAAAAAAGGACTTGTAACTGGAAAAAACCGAATGAAAAAAGAATGTTAACAACAAATATTTTTTCACACCCAACCCAGTTCTGCGGAATCAGAATCAACGTTGAGTTTAAGCAAGCTAATGAGCCAAATGGAGTAAAGTGTCATGCAGATTTAAATTTTCCCCACTTGTGACGAATGCAGCTATCGAATTTTTTTGCGTGCTAGCATGCTAGTTAACATTCGTGTCAGTCAGCCGTTGGCTCTCACGCTGGCCAATAGAATCTTCCTGCCTATTCGTTGCAGCCAGCTATTGGCTCTCACTCTGGCCAGTAGAAAATGACCGCAGACTACATGAAAACTGCCGTAGAAGCATGAAAATATCGATTATTTCCGCTATCGATGGCAGTTGGGAAATGCAAGTCGGTCTTGGCCTTGCGCTAACTTGGAGCATGTGCATGTAAATTTTGGTGCAAATCCGTCGAAAATTGCGACCGTGCATTCGTTACACATACACACACACATCCTGCCTTATATATATATATATATATGTATATATATATATATATATATATATATATATATATATATATATGTGTGTGTGTGTGTGTGTGTGTGTGTGTGTGTGTGTGTGTGTGTGTGTGTACAAATTCCCTCCAAATCTTTGAAAATACACCCAACAAATTTTAGGTCTGATATGTGGACGAGTTTAATACCAATAATTCCGAATTAACTCACTTTTATTTTACTAAAGTTACCTCTTGATTGTTTTTTCACGGTTTCGTTAATTTCCGTGAATTCTCGTCGAATTAAATTTTGACCATGTGACCATTAGAATGTAGGTCAGCTCATCGGTCCCCCCTCACTCTGCCTACCCATGCTCTCCTATCACCATAACCTCTAACGGTGCCTTCTCCTATCCATACTTCGCAATAAGTCCACTATAACATCTTCCTCTCTTCCTTTCTCCAACTAAACAATATCCCACTAAAATTCGATGTAGAGTCCTTCGTTTGGAGGCAGTTTGTACTGATGTGAGTGTAAGATAGCTGAGGTCTAGGCAGCTTCCACACAAATATGACAACAGTATGGTTATTAATGTTGTATGCATATATATTAATAAAATGAATTTGTAATTGGGTTCACATCGATAACGCAAATTTAGAATAGTTTCGATAGATCGTAATAGCGTAAAGATGTAATTACGTCTCTATATATTATGAGTTCTACGATGTGTATCGATTGTATAAGTTCGTAGATCGGGATAATAAATTCGTAGAAATTCACACAAAAACTTCCTTCCATTTTTCTATTAATTTTACTAATATTATATACAAACCTACACGCACACACGCACGCATATATATATATATATATATATATATATATATATATATATATATATAAATATATATATATATATTTCGTTAACAGATTTAAAGTGTCAATGTCTAGATTTCAGCGAAAATTTAAATTTGAAACAATAGAAATGTTAAATCTAACTCAATGCTGTCTCTCTACCCTCTACACTGCTCCCACTTCGTTAATTTCCTTATTATTGCCCGTCATGAATGTGTAAATTTATTTTCATTTTTTCATTTCAACATTTGGAAATAAATCTGATGATCCACTGTCCTTTAAAAGGGCTGTGGTGAAATAATTTATTATATGGAAGCTTAAAGTAATCTGTTTTTATTTAAATATATATATATATATATATATATATATATATATATATATATATATATATATATATGTATGTATGTATGGTGGACTATACCGTCGTATTCGACGGATGAGGGTTAGCAACTCAGTACCTAGAAACCGACAGCCAGACACCAGCACATATGAATTGGTTATTGTGATGAAGGCATTGTACAGAACCAACCATACTTTTTGAAGGGCCGAATACAGAAACCTGGTGCACTACGTGCCACAACGTCCACAAACAACCGTCCGCAGGTTTTGATTTAAGAGTTGTCCTTCTTCTAGACCAGTTGCCAGCCAAGGCTATAAAACCCAGTCTGTCATACTATTTAGCCATAGCTGGAAGGAGAAGAAGAATATCTTTCCCAACGCTATAAGCACGTATCTTAATGTAAAGGGTTTCGACTGGAATTTTCTCCGATTCCGTAATCCGAGCCGCTATTCACTACTCCACCGATCCTCCTCCTCCTATATATATATATATATATATATATATATATATATATATATATATATATATATTGTATTTAGGCAACAATCCTTCTTTCATGCTAGCTTCATTAAATATATATATATAAATGATCTTTTTTACATAATTTCTCATATTATATTAAAAATTTTTTCCGTAGGTAAATTATACAAAAACTGGCTACAAGTTTTATTTTTGCAAGCGGTTTCGGCTATACATTTAGCCATTTTCAAATATTAATTACATTTAAAATTAACTGGAAATGGATTGTTGTATGTATGAATTAATCTTTGTAGAATGTTTTATTTTCAAAACACAGTCAATATAAAAATAATGAAAGACTTATAAAAACCAAAAAAAATACTCAATAATATCAACTCTGAACATATACACAATCTGTTAACTGGGTTTTGAAAGTAAAACATTCTATAATGCTAAATACATTCAGCAATCCATATCCAGTTAACAGTATATATATATATATATATATATATATATATATATATATATATATATATATATATATATATATATATATATATATATATATGTACGTATATCTGCATGGGTTCACAATGATAACGCAGATTTGGAATAATTTTCATGCATAGCTATAGCATATATTTGGAATTTTGTCCGCATATATTATGAGCGTAAAATTGCACCTTTACCGATGTGTGTCGATTGCATAGGTTCGTAGCATATGAAATTTGTAAAAGCTTGATATATATATATATATACTAGTAGCATGGCCCGGGGTTGCCGGTGCTTGATTCAAAAATCGTACGACTCATACAGCAATCGCTATCACTTGACTTAAAATATTTTTGCACTTCCTGGCCTTTAAAGGAGTGCCCTTTGCCGTGCTGATGTTGCTACATGCATTTACTTCTTGCCTATCTCACACTGCGAATTTTTTCTAAGCTCTATACTAAACATTAAATCTGTTACGAAAAAAGAACTTAACAAAATGAACACAAAAAGATAAGCTTTAAAAAAGGACTCGTAACTAGAAAAACCGAATGAAAAACGAATGTTAACAACAAATATTTTTTCACACCCAACCCAGTTTTGATGAATCAGAATCAACGTTGAGTTTAAGCAAGCGAATGAGCCAATTGGAGTAAAGTGCCATACAGATTTAAATTTTCCCCACTTGTTACGTATGCAGCTATCGATTTTTTTTGCGTGCTAGCAAAACAAATCGTGTCAGTCAGCTGTTGGCTCTCACGCTGGCCAATAGAATCGTCCTGCCTATCCGTGGCAGCCAGCTATAGGCTCTCAATCTGGCCAGTAGAAAATGGCCGCAAACTACATGAAAACTACCGTAGAAGCATGAAAAAAATCGATTATTTCCGCTATCGATGGCAGTTGGGAAATGCAAGTCGGTCTTGGCCTTGCGCTAACTTGGAGCATGTGCATGTAAAATTTGGTGCAAATCCGTCGAAAATTGCGGCCGTGCATTCGTTTTACACACACACACACACACACATACACACACACGCACACACACACACATCATGCCTTTTATATATATATATATATATATATATATATATATATATATGTATGTGTGTGTGTGTGTGTGTGTGTGTATGCGCAAATTATTTTCAGATGCAGAGTATCTGTAAAGGAACAAAATGAATAAAAAACAGGGGGGGAATCTTCTTAACTGAAGTGTTTCGACTTCCGAGTGACTTTGTCAAAGCAAATGTAAGGTTTTACTTTGTTGCACGTATTTATATCCAAGTGTCACGATACTACTGGTTTATCATGGCATTTCAATTTGACAAGGTTCTTGAATATTCATCAGGTGATTGAAAAATTTAAAACAATAATTAAAAAGAATTTACAGACGTTCATCAATAAAGTTCTGAGTCAAATGATGAATAATATTTTTTAAAAATTACGAATGTCTATAAACGATCGTTCGATTTATTAGGGAATATTTATAGCGTCGATCGGACATTATACATTGAATATTTTCAGATCAAAATTCAGCTAATAACAAAGTGTTAGGTTAGAGAATTATTCTTCAGCACTCTTGCAATGCAGTGCGAGAGAAGAAACTGATTTGAATTGGTGCTTCGTGTGCCCGATAAGGAATAGAATGTTTTTTTTAAAGAATTGTGGAAAACGTCAGGTTTGGCCATGCATGCAGAGTTTTTTATTTTTTATTTTTCATACCTCAGATTCTATTTTGGTTTGCATACAGAATTTGAACTGGGCAGACGATGAAAAAAAAATCCAAAATCAAACAGAAAATAGGAAAAGAAAAAATGGCTGTAAATTGTAGTAAAGAAAATTTTCGACTTACTTAAATGGTTAGCATTGGAAAGAAGTGAAAGAGGACGTCAGTCGAAGAAGACTATGGAGAAAGCTGGTGTGAAATTGGGTTTCGGGGAGAGAAAGAAAAGAAGGAAAGAAACAATGGAAAAAAAAAGAACGAAAAGCACGAGAAAAAAGAAAGGGAAAGAAATAAGATGAAAAAATAGAGAAAATGCTTATCAGAAAGAAGATTCCGAGGAGGAAGGAGGAGGAGGAGGAGAAGAAGAAGAAAAAGAAGAAGAGGGAGGAGGAGGAGGAAGAAGAAAAAGAAAAAGAAGAAGAGACAATGAAATGCATGAAAACACTTAGATAATGGGAAAAGAAAAGATAGAAATAGAAAACAATTGAGGAAAAGAAAAGAGAAGGATATATATATATATATATGCGTGTGTGTGGCTGTCTGCCTGTGTGTATGTGTATTTGGGCAGCAACCTTTCTTTTAATCATCTTTCATTGAAAACGGCCGACAAGGAAGATTTAATTAATCTTTTATTGAGTTTTTTCAGTATTAATTCCAATGTTAGAATGCCGGAAAATCTGAAAAGATTAATTAAATCTTACTTGTCAGCCGTTTTCAATGAAGTATATATATATATATATATATATATATATATATATATATATATATATATATATATATATATATATATATATATATATATATGAAATGATAATAATAATAAAATGAAATGGATTAGTCTGGCAATTATCTTAATATATTTATTGTTTATGAGTTATTTTTACATATACAAATATTTATGTAAATGCTCTGTTTATAAACAGTATTAACAACATTTACCGGCCTGAAATGTCCGAGGAATTTCATAGATAATATGTGTCCCCCGACAGGAATCGAACCTGTATCCTACATAGAATGGGTCTATGGATTGTGTGTATGTCTCTAGAGATATAGGGATGTTTTATTTTCCGAACACTGTGGCCGTGTTCGTAGTTAATTTTATTGAGTGTTGTCTTTTTCTTTTTTATTATTAACTCTTTCATTATTTTTAAATCTTTTTTTTTTTAGATGTGGATGAGGTTATTATATTTATATAATATTTATATTACACTAGTATGTTTCAGATGAAGTCTGGTAAATTTGTGTGTGTTTGCTTAAATGGGTTTTAATAGAGCTGAGGTCAGGTGTCTGGATAGGCATGTAGTCGTGTGACTGATGTAATTATTTAGGAATTCGGTTTGGTACACGCAGTTAAAAATCAAAAATAAAGTTGATAATGGCTAAGATTACGGCCGAAAGCCCAGGGCGTTACCGAACATTTGCACAGTTTCTACACACTCCGTGTCCAGAAAAGAAAGCACTTGTTCGAACACAAGAAAAATTAAATAAAAGCTTAATCCTATTACCTTGTCTGTCGTCTTTAATGAAACATACAAATGAATTGCTGCCTGAATACACACACACAGACACACACACACACACACACACACACATATATATATATATATATATTGGCTCCTGAAAAATTAATTTCGGTTGAGCTCTTTGGTTTGAGGTGTGGGTTTGTAAACAGTGACTATTTAAGCTAATATTGCACGACTCTTCGGCCGAATTGAGTCACTGTCAGTCACTGTGTGTTTATCTAAAAATAAACACGCTAAAATTCACCTTCATTCCTGCCGTGCGCCAACGGCTTAGTGGTAGAAGTTCCGACGCAAATTCAGTCGGGTTTCGATCCTAGCTAGAGGCAACCGGACGTTTAGCCACACTGATGAGCTGTGAAACAGCGAAACAGTCTGTCTGTAGATGACAATATATATATATATATATATATATATATATATATATATATATATATATATATATATATATACTATTTATATTATTCGGACTATTGTCCTCATCTTTATCTCCATATTTATTACAACGTTACAGGCTTTAGTTAGATCCAGTGACAGGACCCAAAGAGTGTGAGTTCAATACCCGGTTTGGTACACGCAGTTAAAAATCAAAAATAAGAACAGTGGAGAACGTGGAGATGGGAATTAACAGGAGATAACTAATAACTGACATCCATCAGACAGGGCACGTGGAACTGGAACAGTCTACCCCAGTGAGCGAAAGAAAGGCTTCAGTTCGACATTCCAACCACCTGAAGTAGGCCGAAGTGTACAACGGCCGAAACGTTGTAATAAATATGGCGACAAAGATTAGGACAATAGTCCGAATAATGTAAATAGTGTACGTAATACCTAATCTCAGAAATATATATATATATATATATATATATATATATATATATATATATATATATAGGAATGAAAGAGCGTTGAATGCGTAGGGGAATTGATTCTCTGTATAATGTTTAATTGTCCAGCATCGACATCCATACCAGAGAAATTAATAGTTTTCTGATCTTTTCTTTTGTTCTTACGTTAATGTCTATATTTCCAAACTCTCTGAAACTTTGCGCACAAAGACACAATATTTATAATAAGCTTTGCCGGCAACGAACCTCTGACCATTCATTGCTTCGAGTTACTTTCTTGTATGTGCCGTGGGCCTTCAGGAAGTAGGCGATCACGGTCCTCCACCTCCTCCTCTCTTTGTATCTCTTAATAAGTTGTCTATCTTTGTTATTTCTCCCAGAACCTGTTCCAATATACACATTTCAAGCCCATTAAGTTTGTCACGCGTTGCTTTCCCCTGTCCCTTTTTCCATTTATACGCCCTAGGAGTATCATATTTTCCAAGCCCTCTTTTCTCATTATTTCCAAAAAATCTCAGCTGCCTCCTCCTGATGTTAAGTATAAATTTCATCTTTGTTTCCATTCTCTCCAAGACCTTGTCGTTACTCACATGTTCGGTTCATGGTATCCTCAGCATCCTTCTGTAAAAATTTAAACTGTCTCTTCCTGATGTTAAGTATAAGTTTGCTTTTTGTTTCCATTTTCTCCAAAACCGTAACGTTGCTCACATGTTCGGTCCATTGGTATCCTCAGCATCCTTCTGTAGAAACTTCAAATGTTTCTTCCTGATGTTAAGTATAAGTTTCATTCTGTTTCCATTTTCTCCAAAACCTTGTCGTTGCTCACATGTTCGCTTCATGTTATCCTAAGCATCCTTCTGTAGAACCACACCTCTGTTGCCTCGAGTCTCTTCTTCATCCTTGAGGAGATTGTCCAGCATTTGCTGCTGTAAAGGAGGACATATATCATATAGCAGCTCAGTATTCTTTTCTTTGCTTCCAACGAAACTTTCCTGTCTTATAATACTCTGCTTCGCTTTTGGAATGCACCTTTGGCCATACCGATGCGTCTTCAGATCTCAGTGTCGCTCATTGGGTCCTCTACCAGAACACATCACAGATATTTAAATTTCTGTTCTTGTTTGATTTCAGTATCCCCGATTTGTAAAATTTCTTCTTTGTGCTCACCCTTTTTGCTGACAACCATGCATTACAAAAACCAAAACATCAACCTGAAAACTGGAGTCGTATTCTTAAATCGCCTCGTCAGATCGACACTTTCATATGGATGCCAGGCCTAGCGCCAAACTCGTTTAGCAATATCTAAATTGTCACTTGTATACAACAGCTTTTTGTAATCAATGGTGAAAAAATGATTTTATCGTGAAAAGCCTAGGGGTCTTAGCAAATACCATCCATTTTTTAACATAAGCATAAACTACAAGAAAACAGAATGCATGGTCATCAGTAAAAGGATGAGCCCGAAATGCGATTTGCAAGTCGGGAACACTAGAATCAAGCAGACGCTTAAGTTTAAATATTTGGGGATCGTTTTGACAGAGGAACGTAAGTGCGACACTGAAATCCGTAGAGGTATTGCGATGACCAAGAATGCATCCCAGAAGCTGGGCGGAGTATTCTGAGACAGGAGAATTTCTTTGGTAACAAAGAAAAGAATACTGAGCTGTTACGGCAGCGAATGTTGGACGGTTTCCTCAAAGATGAAGACGAGACTCGAGCCGACGGAAATGTGGTTCTACAGATGGATGCTACGGATATCATGGACCGAGCGTGTGAGCAACGATGAAGTCTTAGAGAGGATGCAAACTAGGAGGAAGCTCATATTTAATATCAGCTGAAGTTTCTGGGACACATAATGAGGACGGAGCGCCTGGAGAACCACGGGTCAAATAGAGGGAAATAGAGACAAAGGAAAACAACGCATGACATACCTAGCGGGCTTGAGCAAGTGGATGATAGAACTTGGTCTAGGGGAGATGTCAGATGGAAGGAACTTGTTAAGGGCTGCAAGGGATAGAGGGGGTGGAGAGCTATGATTGATTACGTCCTGAAAAGACATGGTACATAAAAAATAAAGAAAAGACTGGCGCTAGAAATTCATAAACAAAGATCTGTACCAAATAACAGAAACCAACTCACTTGAGGACTGCTAAGAGCAGGAGTTGCAACTAAGAACGATAATAGATGTAAATCGAGGAGAAAATAAAAATAGGATCAAGATGAGAACATTCCACGGTACTTCCAATTAAAAATCTGTATATATTTCTGTAATTAGTTGTTGTCACTACTTATATTATTGTTATGGGAACTTACCTATAACGATAATGGACTCTTCCTGACTCTTTAAATACTGCGCCTCTCTGAGAGAGAGGGCAGGGCAAAGTGTCGTCCGGGGAGGTAGACAGTCCCTGAACCCGTTTATACGGGATCTAATGGGCATATTTTTCGCCGAGCCTACAGGCTCGAAGAACCCACATTAAGCCGGCCTTGTGCCACATGCGACCCACATGGGAGGGTTGTTAAATATAGGAACGAGTCGAGACGCAGTTTCCGACTGTGCCGACTCCTGTCGAACTCTCAGCTTTGGCAGAGAGGAACCCGGACGAGGCTTTGCCGAAGGGCAAACTTTTGTCCGGGGTGGTAGACAAGCCCTGAACCCGTTTATACGGGTTCTTAAGGGAGTATTTTTGGCCGAGCTTACGGGCTCGGAGAAACCTACGTTAAACTCGGCCTTGTGCCACATACTTTCCTCGTGGGGGGATTGTTAAATATCGGAACGAGTCGAGACGCAGTCTCTGACTGTGTGCGCGACTCCTGTCGAACTCTCTGCTTTGGCAGAGAGGAACTCGGACGAGGCTTTGCCGAAGGGCATGGTTCGTCCGGGGAGGTAGACAGTCCCTGGACCCGTTTATACGGGTTCTAATGGTCATATTTTTGGCCGAAACTACGGGCTCGGAGAACCCATATTAAACCGGCCTTGTGCCACATACGACCCATGTCGGGGTGGGGGTTGTTAAATATCGAGGAACGAGTCGAGCCGCAGTCTCTGACTGTGCGTGAGTCCTGTCGAACTCTCTGCTTTGGCAAGAGGAACGCGGACGAGGCTTTGCCGAGGGGTAAAGTTTCGTCCGGGGAGGTAGACATTGCCTGAACCCGTTTATACGGGTTCTTAAGGGAGTATTTTTGGCCGAGCTTACGGGCTCAGAGAAACCCACGTTATACTCGGCCTTGTGCCACATACTTTCCTCGTGGGGGGACTGTTAAATAAGACAATATTAGTTCACTCTAAACGAGACTGACAGTTAATACTACCACCTTCAACTTGTATTATATTTTTGTTGTAATATATCTTTGTTATTTTCTACTCTTGTGTTGAGTTGTTCTTCCTTGGTCCTAACCTTGAACCATAACCGTGGTGTGAGAATATTGGACCATAACAATTATTTACATTGTTCGGACTGTTATAACCATCTTTACTGTCATATTCATGAAGTTTCCAACTGAAGGAGGCCGGAACGTACATCGTCGAAACGTTGTCAATATGACAACAAAGATAAGGACAACATTTCAAACAATGTAAATAATATCTGTCTATATCTTTGAGATGAGGAATTATGATTATTTACATTATTTACATTATTGGGGCAGTTATCCTCATCTTCACTGCCATATTTACAACGTTTCAGCCATTATACGCTCCGGCATTCTTCAGGATCTGTCTATAGTTTTAAGATGAGGTATTATGATTATATTCATTATTTCCATTATTAGGACAGTTATCCTCATCTTCACTGCTATATTCACAACATTTCGGCCGTTGTACGCTCCTGCCTTATCAGGATCCCTCTATATCTCTGAGATGAGGTATTTTGATTAATTACATTATTTACATTATTTGAACTGTTATCCTCATCTTCATTGCCATATTCACAACGTTTCAGCCGTTGTACACTCCGGCATTCTTCAGGATCTGTCTATATTTCTAAAATGAGGTATTATGATTATTTACATTATTTATAATATTCGGACTGTTATCCTCATCTTCATTGTCATATTGACAACGTAATATAATTATGTAAATATTAATAAAATGCAAATAATATAAATAGTTCAAATAAAAGATTAGGAATGAAAATGCTATCAATGCTGGAAAGAGCGATAACAGCTACTGGACTTGAGAAACCTGTTTTCCTAAAAAAATTTTTTAAGAGAAAGATATTATAAGTTTGAACTAAAGACAGTACCGTCTGATTGGTCAATTTATAGTCAAATGTTTCCTTTGAGGAAGCGGCTAAGATTACCATTACATTACCTTCTATATCACAATAAAGATAAGGAAAACATTTCGAACAATGTACATAATGTAAATAATTCAAGTGAAATGTTAGAAAGAAAACCCCCATCAATGAAGGAAAGAGCGATAACAGCTGCTGAACCTGAGAAACCTGTTTTCATAAAAAAATGTTTTAACTGAAAGGTTTTATCAGTATCGGTCTATATTTCTGAGATAAGGTATTATGTACAATATTTACATTATTCATACTATTGTCCTCATCTTTGTCGCCATATTTATTACAACGTTTCGGCCGTTTTACGCTCCGGCCTTCTTCAGGTGGTTGGAAAGTTTTTATAAAATTCAATAGAAAATCTGAAGAAGGCTGGAGCGTACATGACCCGAAACGCTTTGAATATGGCAATGAAGATGATACCAATCCAAATAATGTAAATAATATAAATACTTCAAATAAAAGGTTAGGAATGAAAATCCCCATCAATGCTGAAAAGAGCGATAACAGCTGCTGGACCTGAGAAACCTGTTTTCTTAAAAAAAATATTTTAACTGAAAGGTTTTATCAGTATCTGTCTATATTTCTGAGATGAGGACTTATGTACACTATTTACATTATTCGGACTATCGCCCTCATCTTTGTCGCCATATTTATTACAACGTTTCGGCCGTTGTACGTTCCGGCCTTCTTCAGGTGGTTGGAAAGGTTTTATAAATTTCAATCAAAAACATGAAGCAGGCTGGAGGGTACAACGGCTGAAACGTTGTGAATATGGCAATGAAGATGATAACAGTCCGAAGAATGTAAATAATATAAATATTTCGAATAAAAGGTTAGGAATGAAAAACCCTCATCAATGCTGGAAAGAACGATAACATCTGCTGGGCCTGAGAAACTTGTTTTTCTAAACAAAATTGTTTTAACTGAAATGTTTTATAAATTTCAATCAAAAACATGAAGAAGGCTGTAGCGTACAACTGCCGAAACGTTGTGAATATGGCAATGCAGATGATAACAGTTGGAATAATGTAAATAATATAAATAGTTCGAAGAAAAGGTTAGGAATGACCCCCCCCCCCATCAATGCTGTAAAGACCGTTAACAGCTGCTGGAATTGAGAAACCTGTTTTTTTTGAGAGATTGTTTAAAGAGAAAAAATTATAAATCTCAACCAAAAGTAAGACTGGCTTCTCTGTCAATGAATGTCAAATGTTTCCTTGTTGGGAAAAGGCTAATATGTATTGCAGTAATCTCCTAAAAATAGATATATTGGAAATGTAACAGTGAAGATCAAAAGGAGAAACAGAAGATTAATAATGGAAAGAAAATACCATTTCTTTTTTTTTTCGTCTATAACCGAAGGTGGTGTCTAGAACACCATGTTAGACTGATTCAGTCTCTTCCATGTTACCCTGGCGGGTATATTTCTGAACAAGTTGGTGTTACTCGGCTACACGTATTTCCTAGCCAAGTCGCTGGTAGTAGAGGGTTGTGTAGTTTCTGTACCAATGAAAACTACATGCGTCGTCAGCAAATTGTCTAATCTTGTGGCATTGACAGTCATGAGTACTTGCTAAAGATGACGTGTTGGGACGCAGGGCTGGGTGGGGTGGATTTGTCTAGCTGAGGGGGTTTAATGCAAAATGCATACGTAAAGCAAAAGGGAAAGAAATAACATGGGATTACGTGAGATTTTAATTAAATAGAAAGAGAGAAAAATATAAGAAAAAAAACGAAAGAAAGGAAAGGAAGAAAGAAAACATGAACAAAAAGTATCGAAATAATACCCAAAAGAGAGAAGTCAAAGAGAGAATGAGAGAATGAAAGAGATAGAGAGAGAGAGAGAGAGAGAGAGAGAGCGAGAGAGAGAATAATAAAAATAGAATAATGTCAAAAAAATAAATCTAGAAAGAAGAAACAACGAAAGACAGGGAGAAAGAAATAAATAAAGAAAGGTAGAAAGAGAGAGAGAGAAATTAGAAAGAAAGAAAAAGTCAAGAAACAAGTGTAAAAACTCTGGAAAAAGAAAAAAAACGAAGGAAAAAGGAAAGGAACAAAGAAAACATGGACAAAAAGTATCGAAATAATACCAAAAAAGGGAAGAAGTCAGAGAGAGAGAGAGAGAGAGAGAGAGAGAGAGAGAGAGAGAGAGAGAGAGAGAGAGAGAGAGAGAGAGAGAGAGAGAGAGAGAGAGAATGATAGAGAGTGAGTGAGAGAGAGAGAGTAATAAAAAATAGAATAATGTCAAAAAAATAAATCTAGAAAGAAGGAACAACGAAAAAAGGGAGAAAGAAAGAAAGAAAGAAAGGAAAGAAGGAAGGAAGGAAGGAAGGAAAAGAAAGAAATACGATAAAGAAATTAGATAAAGAAAAAAGAAGGAATAAAATTTTGCAGATAAAAACGAAGTGAAAAGAAAAACAAAGAAAGTGAAGCATAAAACAAAAATACAGATGAAAATGCAATAAATCCGAAAAAGAGAAGAAAATGAAGGATACAGATTAAATACAGTTATGTATCTTTCAAGGTGAAAGTGAAAGTGAAAGTGAAAGAACAGCTCAAAGCACAAGAAAAGGACAAATATTATTAAAAGGTAAATGACGTACCAAGACAAGATTGCTAAAAATTACACCACGTTGAAGTGCATTACTGCTTTTTAACGCCTCTAAAACAAAACTGCTCTCTGTTAATCACCACAGGGATCCTTCCCTGCATCCCATTAGAATGTCTGAAGACCAACTTCTCGAGAGCTCCTCTCTGCGGCTGCTCGGTCTCACGCTGCCCGCTGACCAGAGATAGAACAAATACATCGAGTCAATTGCTTCATCCACCGCAAGGAAAGTTGGCTCCCTGTGCCGAGCCAGGAAATTTTTCTCCCCGGAATCGATCCTCCAAATCTATAAATCAACCATTCGCCCTTGCTGCAATATATGGTCGGGAGCCCCTGCTATTTGTCTCAGGGTTCTTGATAAGATCCAGAGACGGATATGCAATGTAATTCGCCCTGATCTGTCATCTCGTCTGCAGTCGCTCTCTCACAAATGCGCCGTTGTCTCGTTCTGTCTTTTTTTACAAATACTTTCACGGTAATTACTCCGATGAGCTGCTTCCGCTGGTTCCCAGGCCTCATGAATTTAAGCGTCCTCCGAGGCTGGAACCCATTCCCACCACTTCACCGTTGAAACTGTTAGATGTAGACGTCTCTTCTACTCCAATAGCTTCATGTCTCGCACATCTCGCCTGTGGAACTCCGTTCCTTATTCCTGTTTCCCTGACAAATATAATCTCCGACTATTTAAGTGTAACGTCAATCGACATCTCCAGTTGCCTTGATCTATCCGCTTCCCTTCTCCACATACTTTCCCCTTTCATTCCTATCTGCTCTCGCTCCAAATCTTCTGTAACCCCCTTGCCTTGATCGATCCACTATCTTTCTCCACATCCTCTCCTTTACCACTCCTATCTGCTCTTCCTCCAAACCTTCTGTAACCCCTTGCGTGCTACTGGCTTCCAGCCTTGCTTGGGGTGAAAAGCTTAAAATATATATATATATATATATATATTCTTCTTTTACGGTCAACTGATTTCTTAACTCCTAATTTTTAAAAAATTAAAGATCACTTTATTATTCAAAAATAAATAAATAAACTCAAGACGTTTAGCGTGATGGAAAGCGGGGAGAAGAAGAAGGAGAAAAGCAAATGGTATTGGAAATGTATCAGCTGCAGGGGGTAAATGAACTGTACATACTTTGTGTGTGTATGTGTGTGTGTGTTTGGTGTGTATGTTAAAATTTCAGTTAGAGTATATCTTTAAAAGGACAATATGTAAAAAGCAGAGACAAAAGGAAAACCTATCTCAGCCGACGACATTATGCGACAAGTATTTAGATAAATGGCCCAAAATGATATATTTCGGAAAGATATTAGAATAATCAAGTACCTATACTGGCAGTAAGCGCCCTGATTGCGCATAGAGAATGAGTTCTGCAGATATACAAAAACAGAAAGGGACGTAAGGCAAGGGTGTGTTTTCTCACCGGACTTATTCAACCTATATAGCGAGGCAATCCCGAGATAACTGGAAATCCTACCAGGATTCATCATTGACTGTCAAAATCTTAAAGATAAGCAGATGACACAGTTCTGATAGCAGACACGGATAGGGAATTACATAACCTCCTACAGAAGGTTGCGAAGGAGAGCGAGAAGAAGGGAGTAAGCATAAACGACAAGAAGACAGAATGCCTGCTCATCAGTGAAAAGATGAACACGAAATGCGATTTAAAGGCCGGGGACACTAAAATCAAGCAGGTACGGAAATTCTAATACCTGGGAAGTGTTCTGACAGTGGACGGTAAGTGCGACACTGAGATCCGAAGACGTAGTGAGATGGCCAAAAACGGATTCCAAATACTAGGCAGAGTTTTACGAGACAGGAGGATTTCGTTGTTAACAAAGATAGGAATACTGGACTTCTACGTGATATCTGTACTCATTTACGGCAGCGAATGTTGGACGGTCTCCTCAAAGATGAAGAATAGACTCGAGGCTAAGGAGGTGTGGTTCTACAGAAGGATACTAAGGATACCATGGACCGAACATGTGAGCAACGGTGGGGTCTTGGAGATGATTCAAACAAGGAGGAAGCTTATACTTAACATCAGGAAGAGGCAGATGAAATTTCTGAAAGACGTAACGAGAAAGGAGGGATGGGTGAATCTGATACTCACAGGGCAGATAGAGGGAAAGAGAGAATAGAGAAAGCAAAGCGTGACATACCTAGCGAGCTTAAGTAAGTGGATAATGGAACAGAGTTTGGGAGAGGTAGCAAAAGGACAAAACATATTGAGAGCTACAAGGGATAGAGGGAAGTGGAGAGCCATGGTCACCTATGTGCTGAAGGGACACGGCAAATAAAAGAAGAAGAAAGTTTCTTTTTGGTATAGGAGTGCTCATGAATATTTAACAGGTTAGCGGAAATGTTCATGGACGTCGGATGATAGAGTTCAATGTTCGTATGCATATACATGTAAATAACTACTTAAATTATTTTCAATTGAGATTGATTTGTGTGTTACATAGTTTGAATACGTCTCCTTTATTTTTTGTATTTCTGTAGTCGCTGAATTGTTATTGATTAACTTAAATATGAGAAATATTTAAAGGCACGTATTTAACGGTGGAGTAATGGATATCGGCTCGGATTGATGAATCGGAGAGCCGTGTTCGAATTCCACTTAAATCCATTACATTCACTTACGTCTTAATATCCTTGGGAAAGGTATGAATCCTTTTCTCCCCACAGCTATGGGTAAATAGCAGGACAGACCGGGTTCTATAGCCTTGGTTTACTCGCAGAAAGAAATGGCAACTTACTGCAGGAAAAAATCTGCCTCGTCAGTCATGTATCGAAAGATACATGATCGTCTCAGCGTGTATCCCGCATGGCATATAACTATCTGATATAAATAATTGTCACAAAATAAATTCCTCTCATATGTCTTGATGAAGTCCTCAAGTGGAAGAAATGCGTCGGATAAGATAATTTTTCCTTTTTTTTCTTCTTTTTTCCTACACACACACACACACACATACATACATATATATATATATATATATATATATATATATATATATATATATATATATATATATATATATATATATATATATATATATATATAAAGACATTTTTACGTTTAACATTCTTTTTATAGATACAAGTATTTAAGTAAATGTTCTGTTTAAAATAAACAGTATTAAATAACATTTACCGGCCTGAATGTCCGAGAAATTTCCATCGAAAATATTCGTCCTCCGACAGGATTCGAACCTGTATCCTATACGGAACCGTCATATAGCCTGACGTGCCTTAACCGATTCGGCCACTGAGGATCGTTCGGTTGGCAATATATATACTTATATATATAAAGAGGCCGTTTGACCAACACATGGACCGACCAAAATTAGCGATAAGAAAAGAAAAAAAATATTAATATACAACCCAGTGTGTCTGAAAATTTTAATTTTTTTAAATACTTTTCATTGTTCAAAACATATATATATATATATATATATATATATATATATATATATATATATATAGATAGATAGATAGATAGATAAATAGATAGATAGATATTATTTGTTACAATATAGATAAATCAAACGGCTAGATATAAGCAAAAGTATACGCGCGCGCTGGTGTGCATGCGCCGGCAAGCAAATAAATAATCGTCAAATTTATACATGTGCTGTAAATATAATAGTGTTCCATGTGGTTATACAAACCAAAAGATATATGTTAATTAGTACATATATGTGTACCTACGTTTTGGTATGCGACTAAAGTTTCGCTGGATTACCAGCTCGTCGGGCACAAGATGTATGTTGTTAAAAAGTAAGCCATTTGTTTACTTTTAACAACATACATCTTGTTCTCGACGAGCTGGTAATCCAGCGAAACTTTAGTCGCACGAAAACGTAGTTACACGTATATGTACTAATTAACACACACACACACACACATACATATATATATATATATATATATATATATATATATATATATATATATATATATATATATATATATATATAAAGACATTTTTACGTTTAACATTCTTTTTATAGATACAAGTATTTAAGTAAATGTTCTGTTTAAAATAAACAGTATTAAATAACATTTACCGGCCTGAATGTCCGAGAAATTTCCATCGAAAATATTCGTCCTCCGACAGGATTCGAACCTGTATCCTATACGGAACCGTCATATAGCCTGACGTGCCTTAACCGATTCGGCCACTGAGGATCGTTCGGTTGGCAATATATATACTTATATATATAAAGAGGCCGTTTGACCAACACATGGACCGACCAAAATTAGCGATAAGAAAAGAAAAAAAATATTAATATACAACCCAGTGTGTCTGAAAATTTTAATTTTTTTAAATACTTTTCATTGTTCAAAACATATATATATATATATATATATATATATATATATATATATATATATATAGATAGATAGATAGATAGATAGATAGATAGATAAATAGATAGATAGATATTATTTGTTACAATATAGATAAATCAAACGGCTAGATATAAGCAAAAGTATACGCGCGCGCTGGTGTGCATGCGCCGGCAAGCAAATAAATAATCGTCAAATTTATACATGTGCTGTAAATATAATAGTGTTCCATGTGGTTATACAAACCAAAAGATATATGTTAATTAGTACATATATGTGTACCTACGTTTTGGTATGCGACTAAAGTTTCGCTGGATTACCAGCTCGTCGGGCACAAGATGTATGTTGTTAAAAAGTAAGCCATTTGTTTACTTTTAACAACATACATCTTGTTCTCGACGAGCTGGTAATCCAGCGAAACTTTAGTCGCACGAAAACGTAGTTACACGTATATGTACTAATTAACACACACACACACACACACACACACACACATACATATATATATATATATATATATATATATATATATATATATATATATATATATATATATATATATATATCCAAGTATAGGATTGGTGTATACGAAATAAATTCCAATAACCTACAAATACTATTCTTAAAAGAGTGCTCAATACAGAGTAGAGCAAATATAATTTATTCGAAAATTATATCATAACATATTATAACATATTTATGTTATAATTTTCGAATAAATTATATGTATATATATATGTATATATATATATATATATATATATATATAGAGATATATATAGATATATATATATGTGTGTGTGTGTGTGCGCGCGCGCGCGTGTGTGAGTCCGTGAGTATGTGTGTGCGTGTAATGAAAAGTGTAAAAGAGGAGAATATGCGAGAAAAACTCAACTATTGTAAACGACAAAAAAATAATGTCTTCAAAGGATAAAAACAAAAAAAAATGTAACAAAAGCTAGAATCGAAAGCTAGGAAAAATATATATATATATATAAAGAAAAGAAGTAAATGAGAAAAAGACTGTGGAGGTAGAAAACGAAAAGAAAAAGAAATAAGATGTAAAGAAAGAAAATGGAAACTGCTTAATAATAAACAAATAATAATAATAATAATAATAATAACAATAATAACAATAATAATAATAAAAAACTCGGGTGACATTCACAGGAACACGGTAAGAATACGAGATAAGAAGAAAATGAAAAAATCAAGAATAGAAACGAATGCCAGATGAAGCAAAGATATTAGGAAGAAGACAGGAAGAAGGGGGCCGTTCATTTGAATGTTACAGTTGGCGAGCATGCGCATCACAACTAAATCGGAACAGTCGTAATTCGTTCCGTACAAGATTGGATATTCCCTCGGGTATGAAGCACTTAAATAAAATAAGACAGTTGGGCCTGCTGGCTACGAGCCTCATTCTCTTTCTCCATCACACATTCTTTCCACTACTCTCCTATCTCTCTCTCCGTCTCATATATCTCTCTCTTTCCTATCTCTCTCTCTCACACACAAAGACACACACATACATATACACTGATAAATTTTTAAGGAAGTCCATATGACCAGACATACTTAACCATATATATTACTTTTTGCGTACGCACGCCACCATATATATATATATGTATATATATATATATATATATGCACACACACACATATACATACATATATATATATATATATATATATATATATATATATATATATATATATATATATATATATATATATATATATATGTACACAATGCGTATAAGTCGTCAGTCCGACCATGAAAGCAATTCAAATGTTTCATGTTATTTGTTCGTTTATTCAAATTTTTAAATAGGTCTGGTCAAAAACTTTTCACCATTCACGCATGGGTATATATATATATATATATATATATATATATATATATATATATATATATATATATATATATATATATTTGTCATCCACAGACAGACTGTTTCGCTTTTTCACAGCTTAGCAGTGTGGCTAGACGCCCGGTTGGTTCTAGCTAGGATCGAAACCCGACTGAATTTGCGTCAGTCCGAACTTCTCCCACTAAGACGTCAGCGTACGGTACGGGATGAAGGTGAATTTTAGCGTGTTTATTTTTAGATTCGGATAAACACACAGTGACTGAGAGTGTCTCAATTCTGTCGAAGAATCGTGCAGTATTATCTTAAATAGTCACTGTTTACAAATTCACAAATACCTGCTTATCCTCAGATAATCCCAAGATATTTTCTCGCTCAGTTTTGCCTTTCTTTGATTTAAACTGAAGAAGCCAAAGAGAGCATATGCTTTATCTGACGAAACGCCTAGGAAATTTGCACGGGAAAAAAAAATTCCCCATGAAATGTTCGTTTGAATTGACTCGGCAAAATGCTTGCTAAATTACGGCACGGTTAATAAATTTCAAGTAAATTCTCCTCGCGGCATAATTATTTGAATAATCGAAATTAAACTTACATGTTCCGGTACAATTAAATTATTTCCTTCAACTCCACCCCCACCCGGAACGGTACACATTTGGTACGCCAAGCTAATTTTTTTTTTTCAAACGTTCTTCAAGTTGTGCTTATTTTGTCACACGTTTATAAAACATATCTAAAAATGCCTATAAGGATGTTTATCTGAGCTGACACGCTTATATTAAGAGCTGAAAAATTCCCACCGGCATTGACTATTCCAGTTGGCGTTATTGCATTTATACAGATGACTACAAATAACAGTAAAATGAACATAATTTAATCTCTGTTCTTTGACCGTGTACTGAATGAGGCGAAACAAATAAAACTCTGACGGTGCTAACTCAAGACATCTGAAAATCTACTTCTTCATAGTGTATTTCATCGTTGTGGGAAAAAAATTTGCAGAGCCCTTTGAACAGCCAAGAGACCGCACTAAACAGCAAGCAGTATCTGGCGGCTTTCACATTATTTTACAGCGGGTACTTTTCTGTTAGATACAAAAGTGCATCAGCCTGTTTGGCCTTATTCTTATCCACAGTAACAGTTGACCTGCCACTGTGGAACCTGTCACAGAGCTCACTTTCTCCTTTTCCTTCGGTTTCTCATTTTTCTTTAGTTTCTCTTTTCTCTAGATGGCTTTGTAACATTGCGTGTGCAAAATAAATGAAAACAAAGGTTAAGTGTTAAAAAAACCCCCTAATAAACAGCCACAGAGTTTGTTTTAAATATATCGTATTTCTGAAATACGATCTATTTAACAGGGTCAGTCGGCAGTTGGAAATTTCGCAAGTAAAATAAAAAAGAAGCAGAATGCGGCAGTATCTTTTCATTGGTCCCTGAATTGACGAATCAACAAGAGCGCGATATTTCTTGTTAAAAGAAAAAATGTTTCTTCCCCCGGCAAATCCTGTAGCAAAAATATTTTGTTTGGTCTGCAAAAGGTTTTCTCGCTTTCCGTCATTGAAAAATAGACCAAAGCCCAGTTGTTCAGCTATATATTGCTTCAAGAAAAACTTTCCCCTCGGTAAAAGACGGTTGATTTGATATTCAGTAAGAATCCGAGACAGCGTGACTTTGGTGTATTGGGCTGCAAACAGTCGTGAAGGCTAACGCAATTAGACAGCCAGCATAGCTCAGTAGGGAAGAACCACCGTAGTCGCCCAACCTCAAGTTCGAGCCACGCCTGATGACGGGACAATCTTAGTATTTGCTATAACACTCTGAATCCATCAATTTAAGTTTATTTATCTATACTCTGTTTCCCGGTGTATAATACGCACATTTTAGTATTTGCAGTAACACACTGAATTCCTAAGACTGTATCAAAATGCTAAGGCATTTTTTGATACATCTTACAATAAGTTAAATGAATTTTTGAATACTCTCTTTCATGATGTATAATACGCACATATAATTCAACTTGACACTTTCAGTATTTGCTGTAACGCTCTGCATTCATGTAATCAAATCAAAATGATGAGGTATTTGTTTGACAAACACACTAATTTAATTGAATTTCCTATACAATATTTCCCTGTGTATAATACGCACATATAATTTAACCTGACACTTTTAGTATTTGCTGTAACATTCAATATTCAGGAGAATAAATAAAAATGCTGAAGCATCTTTTTAACAAATCTAACAATAATTTAAATTAATTTTTTTATACTCTGTTTCTCGGTCTATAATGCGGACTTATAATCTAACGTGGCAGTAAATACTGTAACACTCTGCGTTCATGAGATTAAAGCAAAATTCTGAGGCATTTGTTTGATGAATCATACAATAATTTAAATTAATTCTATATAATATTTCCCAGTGTATAATACGCACGAAGAATTTGCCTAGGAGTATTTACGAGAAATAAAATTCACCTGATTATCCATCTCTACTTATATATTGATTTGTATACTTTGAGATTATTTGGGTTTGAAAAAATAATTTAATCATTTATACTAATATATAATTTACTCTGGGGTCATCTGGAGACTAGTGTGTCAAACGGTGGTGTTTGCTCTAAGCGTCAAGGTATCTTCAATGTTTGCCGATGAAGAATTCCCTCTTACCAGTCATGTTGATGCTAAAAGAAATACTAAAAACCAATTTTCAATTTTGACCCAAAGGGCATTGAACGTAGACGAGAGGTTTTAGGAAACTTTCAGCAAACAAAGCTAGACAGAATTCTATGGATGAGATTGCTGTTATAAAGAAAATTATAGACAAAGTTTTAAAACAATCTAAAAATCAATTTATGAATGTTGCATCCTTTGCGAGGCCAAAGGGGAAGGTCACCAAATGGGGAAGCAGACTGATGAAATATTGAAATCAACTTGAAATCACCTTGGCGTTTGTTTTCTTTTACTTTTTCTTTTTTTTTTGTTTTTTTTAATTTAGTTCGATCCAGGCAAGACAATAAAGCCACTAAGAAGCAGGCGGTTACTGAGAGTGAAAGAATACGATAAAAAGAAAAGAAAACAGAAGTGTGGCGCGAGAACAATAAAAGAAGAGGGATTAAGAAGTCAAAAGATAACGATCGACATGGCATTTACATTTTTGAAGATCAAAATTGACCGGAAAGCTAGAAACCGGAAAGAAAATCCCACAAACGAGAAATGTAAGAGAATATCATATAATTATATATAACCATTTCACCTGTAAAATGATGAGATCTTGCCGCCAATCTACTACTGCGCTTAAATTCATAAAGATAGCCATTTATAATCTAACGTGACACTTTTATTAATTACTGTAACACTCTGCGTTCATGAGATTAAATAAAAATTCTGAGGTATTTGTTTGATGAATCATACAATAATTTGAATGACTTCTATATAATATTTCCCAGTGTATAACACGTACGAAGAATTTGCCTAGAACTATTTACGAGAAATAAAATTTAATCATTTATACTAATATATAATTTACTCTGGGGTCATCTGGAGACTAGTGTGTCGAACGGTGGTGTTTGCTCTAAGCTTCAAGTGTTTGCCGATGAGGAATTCCCTCTCACCAGTCATGTTGACGCCAAAAGAAATACTAAAAAACAATTTTCTTTTTTGACCAATAAAAAAAGCTAAGTAATGTTTATTTTGAAAAATAAAAAAATGTGGCATAAGGTAAAAAAAGGATAGGGGAAGTCTGGTCTTCAATCTGCCTTATCTTAAACTTAGCTAACCACAATTATTGGCCCAAACATAGCACAATATTCCTTACACCAAAGCAACATATTCTGACTTACCATTTTTACTACAGTCACCATAATACTGTAAGTCTCTATGAAGTCTTAACTAGTTCCCATATATCATAGAAGAAAGTGTTATACATGTTCACCGTAGTCTGAATGTAGAAATCCAACGTAAGTAATTTGTTCAATGAAACAACACCAATATCCAGTAGCAGCTGTTCAGTAATTCTTAAGGTCTTCCATATCAGAGGTTGGCAGTGAATATTCGGAGAGAGTAGGAAAGCGTAGTTCTTCAGGTCTTTCATCTGACAGGTTAGCAGTGTATATGCCGACAAGAAAAAAACAAAATGGCCGCCTTTATACACATCGGATTGAATAAGTCAAGTCTTCTGATTGGTTAACCTTCTATTGGTAGACTATAAAATGAGTCAGCTCATTTTGGTTGGCTCACTAGTATATAGAATATCCAAAAAACTGTAACAGAAAGTTCATTAGAACTCTGACCGGAATGTGTTTACAGAAAACGCAGAACGAAGCTACAGCGGTGGGATTTTTTAAGCATTTCACCCTCACCCCAAGAAAGACGGGAGAGCCACTAGCACGCAAGTGGTTACAGAGAATGGGAGCCAGGGTAAAGAGACTTGATAGAGGGAAGGACGAATAGATCAAGGCATCTGGAGATGTCATCTGACATTGCATTTGAATATTTGGAGATTATAGCTATCGGGGAAGCAAGTAAGAGGAATGGAGTTCCACAGACGGGAAGTCGGACATGAAATTATTGAAGTAGACGAGACGGCTACATTTAACCGTTTCGACAATGAAAGGGTGGGACTGAGATGCCAACCTAGCACGTTTAAATTCATGTAGTCTGGGAACCAGCGAGGTAGCTCGTCGGAGCAGTTACCGTGAAAGTATTTGTAGAAAAGACAGAGGGAAGCGACGGCACGTCTATGAGAGAGCGACTGTAAACGAGAGGCCAGATCAGGGCCAATGGCATTGCATATTCGTCTCTGGATTTTGTGACTGAAGCCGAGATGTCAGATCAGAGCCGATTGCAGATTTTCTTTGGATTTTATCAAGGCTCTCTAAACATATATAAGGAATGCCAGACCATATCTTACAACAATATTGAAAACACGGTAAAATGGTAAGATTTATAAACATGTAAGATAGATTCGGGTATAAAAACTGTCTATCAAGCTTTAGGATGATTCTTTGTACACAGACTTGGGACATAAAAAAGGAAGATGGGGAAACAAAAAATGTCCTCGAAAAGCCAAAGCTTAACAGACGAATACAAGAAAGCAAATATCAGAAAGGGCTATAGAAATGTAAAGGGATATATACCTACGTTTTATGGATTATGCAAATGCTTTTGATAAAGTGCGTCAAATTGAATTGAAGTGCTAGAAAACCTTGATCTACTTGGAAAGGATATTGGAATAATCCAGAACGTATACCGGGAAGTTTCCGGCTACACACGGATATAAAATAAATTCAGTAAATTCACAAAAATAAAAAGGGGCATAAGACAAGGATGAGTCATCTCACCAGACTTATTCAACCTTTACAGCACAGCAAACATAAGATAATTAGAAGTTCTACCAGGATTCATTATTGGTGTCCACATTCTTATCAATATTAGATATGCAGATGACACAATGTTGACAGCAGATGCAGCAAGGAAAATTCTAATAAATTTATGGAAAGTCGGAAGACAAGACAATACATCACTTGCAAAATGACGGAATGCCCGGTTGCCATCAAATGAAACGGTCCAACATGCGAGAAAGAGATACCAAAACCAAGCAAGTACAAATATTTTAGGAAATATTTTAACAGTGGGCGAAAAGTGTGACACCGAAATGCGAAGGCGCATGAGAGACAGCATGAGAGACAGCGAAAAATGCCTTCAAAAAGCTAAGCAAAGTAATAGGAAAGAGAAAAAACTCTTTAGAAACAAAGAAAAAAATTACTGAACTGTTATTCACTATCGGTCCACTTATCTGGCTGAGCATGAGAGACAATCAGATGAAAAATAGATTGGAGGCAAAAGATGATCTACAGAAGGATACTGAGAATGTCATGGACTGAACACGTGAGCAACGACGGGTTTTTATAGAAAATGGAGACAAAACGGACACTTCACATCAGAAAGGGTCAGTTGTAATTTCTACCGTGAATAATGAGGAAAGAGAGACTAGAAAATTTGACACTCGCAGGTCATTTTGTAGGCTGGAAGAATAGTAGAAATTAGCGATTAATTTCGATTTTTTTCGATTGTTAGCAGAACAAGGATTAAGGGAGATGGTAAAAATACAAACTTTACTGAGAGCTAAACGGGACAGGAAATTGTCGAGAGCCATCATTGTGAACGTCGTAAAGTGTCACGGCTCGACAGAAGAAGAAGAATGAAAGATGATATTATAAAAAGGCAAGGAAGAAATCAAAAGATTAGAAAGCCAGAAGATAGGAAAGGAATAAAAAGGGGAAAAACATGACAAAAAAAGGCAGGGGAAGAAAGATACGTCCTGCGCATGACACTAAACTGCATCCGCTAGCAAAATCTATGATCAGGAGGTTGTGAGGAAAACGTGGAACCACCTCTTAATTGCTGTTGTTCCCAGGTCCACCTTGACACGGTATGATAACACCTATTAGAGTCCCCGTTATGCGCAAATATTAAGGCCCAAAACATCTCTATGAAAGTATAAAACTATATTTTATTGTAAAAATACCAGCAATATATTTTTATATATCAAAATTATCAACAACACAAATTTATTGTCAAATTTCCAACATTTTTAAAGCAAAATGACCAACAATATATTTTATCTGTAGTTGAAGGTTGCGTTCAAAATATATTTAGTTGAAGCCATAAAACTGTGTTTAAAGTATTTAGATTTCGGCATCAAATAACCCATAGAAGTGTTGATATACCGGTAAACAATATCACCCCCCCCCAAAAAAAAATCAACAAAAAACAAACAAACAAACAAAAAAGAAGAAGAGAAAAGGAATTCCTATAAATTCTATTGTTTTTATCCTTAAAGTGAGCCGATAAAAATGAATAAAAAAAAAATGTATGTGCCGTCTATAAGCAGAAAGAGAAGAGAAATTTAGAAGACACTCGTAAGTACTTTCCGTCAACACCCCTCAGGAATTGGGCAAATAATAGTCACACTTGTACTTCAAGAGATAAGGGCCTAAGTAATGTTTTTTTTTATTGCAGTCGCTGTTATGTTATTATATTATTATGTTATTATATTATTATGTTATTATATTATTATGTTATTACGTTATGTTATTATTATGTTATGTTATTATTTTTGTTATTATTAAGTTATATTATGTTTATAAATGTAAAAAGACAATAGGAAAACTGTAAGAGTTGCCGACGCGTTTCGTCCAATGTGGACTTTTTCAAGGCAAAAAACGAAATTAATTTATTAAACAAAGTCCACATTGGGCAAAACGCGTCGGCAACTATTACAGTTTTCTTATTGTCTTTTACATTTATAAATATTGCCTTTTTCTACAGGTTAACTTTGAGAAATTTTTATATTATGTTACATTATTATTATGTTATGTTATTATATTATTAATGTTATG
>OZ038515.1:3300278-3332778 GCA_964036315.1 Acanthosepion esculentum | reverse complement strand
CACATATGTAAGAACACACACATATATATACACATATATTTATACACATATATACATATATACGCACACACACACACACACACACACACACACACACACACATATATATATATATATATATATATATATATATATATATATATATATATATATATATGTATATATACTGACACGGACACAAGCCAAATTACGCACGATATATACGCATATATGACGAAAAGTTTAAATCTACAAATTAACCTAACTGGTCTGAATAAAAATCATACATCCAGACAGCATCATGGAAAATTGGCTCTTAGTACTTACAACTGGAATTTCATGTTAATCTTGCTAACCTCGAGTCAATAGTCATTTAGTAAAAAGTGTGGCTGACTCTAAAAATACATTTCAGTAGACCAAACACGATCTATTTCTAAAGATGCTGGAAAAATGGTCAGTTCATTGTACTTATCCTGTAAGTATCTGGCATCCCCTGATATACTCTATCTTTACAAGGCCCAGATCAGATAGAGTTCAAATGCGTCTATCAGGCAACCCTACAAGCCCTTTTTCACATATGAAACTTCAGTAGCCTCTTGCTATTTTATCGCTGTTTACACGACAAATGTCCAGACTAGCATTACACTTTGGTCACCAAAACCCTGACCTTTTTAATTTGAACCCTGACATGACACGTAAACATCAATGAATTATCCTAATTCCCTTTGTATTCTATTAATTAAAAAGTAAGTGTTAATCCAACAGATTCTTCCCAAGAACTGTTGCTTTGTAAAAGAGATTCCTGGCAGGATGTTTGCCCGATCACGACAATCGTGACTTTTTCAAATCTAGGATGAAACGTTATCTTTCTTGCATAACAACATGAACTGCACATCATGCCTTTTCTTACTCTCATACAACACAGCGCATTAACCCTCTGATTTGAGTGGCTTTTGAGTAGAGGGAGATAGTTTCGCCGATCGCCAGATTCAAACTCTTTCCCCATTTAATGTTAATGAACTTTGTAAATAAATATACCCACTACTTCCAACCGAATCATCTTAATGCTAGAAAAACCCGTGAAAATTTCACGTTTTTCCTATTTAAAATTTCTGATGAATCTTAATTCTTTGTATAATTATTGAATAAGCTCAAAGGCAAGTTCTACGGTAATAAAATATCCGTAGAAATTCCCCTATCGCATCGTTAAATATCTGAGCTTAATAAAGTGCTGGAGTTACCTATAAGCCAAATAAACTACAACTTAGGGCATCAGTTTTATTTTTTCTAAGGAAATTCACCGAAGCAAAGGTAGGAGTGCCACTAGCACGCAAGGGGTTACAGAGGATTGAGAACAAGAGTAAAGAGGCGTGTTTGAGGAAAAGATGCAGAGGAGGACGTGGAACAAGTTCAGGGTGTCAGATGTTGATGGAAATTACACTTGAATATTTGAAGATTATAGTTATCGGGGAAGCAAATAAGGGGAAGGGAGTTCCACAGACGGGAAGTGCGAGAGAAGGAGCTCTTTGAGAAGAAGAGACGGTTACATTTATCCGTTTTGATAGTGAAAGGGTGAGACAGAGATGCTAGCCTGGTAGCACGTTTAAATTCAGCGACAGTAGCTCGTTTGAACAGTTGCTTTGAAAATATTTGTAGAAGAGACGAGGGAGGCCACAGCACGTCTGTGGGGTATGGATTATAGACTAGATGCCACATCAGGATCTATCATCTTCCATTTTCGTCTCTGGATTTTGTCAAGGACCTCGAGACGTAAAGTGGGAGCACCAGATCCAGAAAACCAGAAAACATTTTATAAAACATACGTACAACAAACTATTTCTTATTTAACAGTTAAAATATTTAATCTTTGAAAATGGCTAAATGTATAGCCGAAAGCGCTCGGATAAAAAGAACATTCGGACAGTTTTTATATAATTTATCATCCGAAAAGAAAAAAAAATATTAGATCGCATGAGAAATTGTATAAAAAACTAAATAAAAAGCACCTTTTATGTCGTATTCAATGAAATGTGCATGAAAGAAGGATTGCTGCCTAAATATATATATATATATATATATACACACACACACACACACACACACACACACACACACACACACACACATATATATATATATATATATATATATATATATATATATATATATATATATAATCATTAAGAAATCATGTAAAATTGTTTTAAAATTTTTATCCGAAGTGCCTCGGATTTCATATTGTTTAAGGCCTCAGCAGATGAAGGTCCAGCAAAAAAAAATTAATTATTTTCCGCACTCCAAACTCTCTCTCTCTCTCTCTCGCTCTCTCTCTCACACACACACAGGGGATGTGGCGAGTCTTCACGGTTAGGACTATCCACGCCACCAACATAGTAGCAAACCACCTAAATTCGCCCGTATTCCATCGGTGAGGAGTAATTCTTTTGAAGGGTCGAAAAATTTCCTGTTGCGGTATAGGGAACCAACTTTCCTTGCTTGGACGAAGCAATTGACTCAATGTATTTGTTCCATCTCAGGTCAGCAGTCAACGTGAGACCAAGCAGCCGCAGAGAGGTGCTCTCGAGAAGTTGAGAAAGAAATATTAAATGACAAGTTCAACTCAAACAACTTCTTCCTGCGAACCACTGCCTTATGGAAGAGACAACCCAAAGAGGATGCCTTCTCAATCTTAACCTGTTCAAATCTAGCATCAACCGTTATCTTCCCCTCATATTTGTATAAATTAAACCTTAACGTAACCCTCTGTCTCAAGTGGCCCCCGGGCCTTGTACAAGATGAATCTTACTGCAAAAAATTGCAATAACAAGCATAAATATGAATGTTCTTCGATATTTTAAGAAGTAAAGGATTACAAATGAAAAGATTTGAAATTGACGACGACTTTTTCCATTTCACTGAAACAGACGTTAAACATTTCTATATTCACTTCTTTCTTTCTTTTTTCTTTTCTCCTTTTTCTTTCTTTCTTTCTTTCTTTCTTTCTTTCTTTCTTTCTTTCTTTCTTTCTTTCTTTCTTCCTCCCTTTCTTTCTTTTATTCTTTTTTCTTTTCTCCCTCTTCTTTCTTTCTTTCTTTCTTTCTTTCTTCCTCTCTTTCTTTCTTTTATTCTTTTTTCTTTTCTCCCTCTTCTTTCTTTCTTTCTTTCTTTCTTTCTTTCTTTCTTTCTTTCTTTCTTCCTCCCTTTCTTTCTGTTATTCTTTTTTCTTTTCTCCCTTTTCTTTCTTTCTTTCTTTCTTTCTTCCTCCCTTTCTTTCTTTTATTCTTTTTTCTTTTCTCCCTCTTCTTTCTTTCTTTCTTTCTTTCTTTCTTTCTTTCTTTCTTTCTTTCTTTCTTTCTTCCTCCCTTTCTTTCTTTTATTCTTTTTTCTTTTCTCCCTCTTCTTTCTTTCTTTCTTTCTTTCTTTCTTTCTTTCTTTCTTTCTTTCTTTCTTTCTTTCTTTCTTCCTCCCTTTCTTTCTTTTATTCTTTTTTATTTTCTCCCTTTTCTTTCTTTCTTTCTTTCTTTCTTTCTTTCTTTCTTTCTTTCTTTCTTTCTTTCTTTCTTCCTCCCTTTCTTTCTTTTATTCTTTTTTCTTTTCTCCCTCTTCTTTCTTTCTTTCTTTCTTCCTTCCTCCCTTTCTTTCTTTTATTCTTTTTTCTTTTTTCCCTCTTCTTTCTTTCTTTCATTTTTCACTGAAACCACGTAGCACCATTATTATTTTAAGACACTCTAATTCCCAGTACCAGTAGTAATCGGATCTCTGGGTCTCGTTAGAAAAGGAATGAACAATTTTACTAACAATGTCCCAGGTAACATCAACATACAAGTTACCCAGACAATCGCCCTGCTAGAAACATCCCATATACGTATATAAGTAAAGTGCTATCAATTAAATGACAATTCTCCTATAAGGCCTAAGGACCATAGTTTGAACCCGGCTCTACGGGATACAAATCAGGAAACATAACTTACACAAATCTCTCTCTCTCATTCTCTCTCTCTCTCTCTCTCTCTGGCCTCTGTACTAGTGCTGCCGTGTTTCTCTCGTGATGTGTGCAGTCTGTGGCATTACATATTCATTCTGAGTGTACACGGTTGACAGTTCCCTGGTTGCTGTTTCTGATTGGTAGTTAGGTGTCCTAACTCTTGCGTAACGTCTTGAGCGGCCGCTCTGATCAACAGTTGTATAATACCGGGGTGTCTGCAGTGCCATATCGCGCATGGAAAGGTATCCCTGCAGTCACCTCCGGTGGGTAACCCTGAGGCCACATTATGATGCAGGCTGTGCCAACTTCTCTCTGCCCACGTCACGGTAGATAACCGTTTGCTTCTTTTACTTCGGGCCTTCTCATCTTCCAACCATAATTCCACATGATGACTTACAAAGATCGAAAAAGTAAACCTAAACCAGCCCTCCAAAAATCACCTAAACCCCTCAACATTTCGTTCTCCAACATCCGTGGCATTAGAACCAATTTCTGCAGTGTAGAATCTTTCCTCACTGTAAACTGCCCGGATATACTGGCTCTGTGTGAGACCAACCTTGACTCGTCTATCCCCTCCTCTGATCACTCGATTCCCGGCTACCTTCCTCTCCTCATAAAAGACTATCAAACCCACATGCATGGCCTTGGTGTTTACGTCAAGGACCATATCCCTCTGGCTAGAGGGTTGTCTCTCGAATCGCCAGATCGTTCGTACATGTGTCTCCGTCTATCTCTTCTCAATGCTGTAAGCTATCTCTTCTTTCTTTATCGCTCTCCATCCTCTCAAGACTGTGGAATACTCGATAGTATTTCTGACAGCATAGACAAGGATCTCTCTCTCTCTCTCCATCCGTTTGCTCACATATTAGTGTTTGACGATTTTAACGCACATCGTACCAAGTGGCTTAAGAATGCTACTACTGACCTTGCAAGCATTCAAACACTTAATTTTTCAGTTTCTCAATCCCTCACGCAGATAGTTGACTTCCCTACTCGTTCTGCTTACAACCGGGACGGTAAGGCCTCTCTTCTCGATCTGTGTTTTACCTCCACCCCCGAGTCTTGTAGCGCCACGCGGCTCTGCCCTCTTGGTAACTCCGATCATGCTGTATTGTCTGTCAACATCTCCTCCAACTCCACCCCCTTCAAAGAACCCCCTACCACCAGAACCTCGTTCTGCTATCAACGAGCTGACTGGGACTCGTTCCGTGATTTCCTCCGCGATGTCCCTTGGCATGTTGTCTTTGAGTTCCCGGTTCAAGAATGTGCTTCTGAGGACTCCTCCTGGGTTAAAGCTGGAATCGACGCTTTCATCCCCTCAAGGAAATTGAAGGTCCTCCCCTTGGTTCTTCACTGCTTGCAATATGGTTTCCGCTTTGCTCGATCCACGGCTGATGTGCTTACAGCCATCACTGAAATTGTCTACCAAGCTCTTCAAAATAACGGAGAAGCTCGTGCCGTGGCCCTAGACATCTCCAAAGCGTTTGATAGGGTTTGGCATGCCGGCCTTTTTCGCAAGCTCCAGGGTTATGGTATTACAGGTCGATTGTTTGACCTAATACAATCATTCCTATCAAACCGTGAATTGAAGGTCGTTCTCAATGGATTCTCCTCCAGCTCCTATCCCACGAACGCAGGTGTTCCTCAAGGCTCCATCCTAGGCCCTACGCTGTTCCTTATCTTTATCAACGATTTTCCTGGCGCGATAGATTCCAAGTTGGCATCTACGCGGACGACACTACAATTTACTCCTGCCTCAAAAACAAATCTAGTGTTGCTGACAAAACTAACCTGGCCGTTCGTGTCGAAAAGGACCTCCAATCGGTTGTGAACTGGGGCAGGAATTGGCTGGTTAACTTTAACGCCTCAAAAACAAAACTGCTCTCTATTAATCACCACAGAGATCCTTCCCTGTCCACCATTAGAATGTCTGACGCTCAACTTCTCGAGAGCACCTCTCTGCGGCTGCTCGGTCTCACGTTGACTGCTGACCTGAGATGGAACAAATACATTGAGTCAATTGCTTCGTCCACCGCAAGGAAAGTTGGTTCCCTATGCCGCACCAGGAAATTTTTCTCCCCGGAATCGACCCTTCAAAACTACTCATCAACCATTCGCCCTTGCATGGAGTATTGCTGCCATATATGGTCTGGAGCCCCTGCTGTTTGCCTCAGGGTTCTTGACAAGATCCAGAGACAGATATGCAATGTAATTGGCCCTGATCTGTCATCTCGTCTGCAGTCGCTCTCTCACAGACGCGCCGTCGCATCTCTCTGTCTTTTTTTTACAAATTCTTTCATGATAATTGCTCCGATGAGCTGCTTTCGCTGGTTCCCAGACTTCATGAATTCTAGCGTCCTACGAGGTTGGTATCCCGCTCTCACTCTTTCACTGTTGAAACTGTTAAACGTAGCCGTCTCTTCTACTCCAATAGCTTCATATCTCACACCTCTCGCCTGTGGAACTCCCTTCCCTACTCCTGTTTCCCTGATAGCTATAATCTCCAACTATTCCAATGTAATGTCAATCGACATCTCCAGTTGCCTTGATCTATCCACTATGCTTCTCCTTATACTTTCCCCTATCACTCCTATCTGCTCTCGCTCCAAATCTCCTGTAACACCCTGCGCACTAGTGGCTTCCCGCCTTGCTTGGGGTGAAATGCTTAAAAAAAAAATATGACCCTGAACCCGTTTATGCGGGTTCTAAGGGAATATTTTTGGCCGAGCCTACGGGCTCTGAGAACCCACGGTAAACTCGGCCTTGTGCCACATACATCCCTCGTTGGGAGGGGGCTGTTAAATATTAACAGTAGTATAGATTGTTCTACCGAGTCTGTGACATTTCGCAGCTGCTGTCGAACTCTCTGCTTTTGGGCAGAGAGTAACCCGGACGAGGCTGTGCCGGACGGCAGAGTTCCGTCCGGAGAGGTAGACAGACCCAAACCCATTTATGCGGGTTCTACGGGGATTTTTTGGGCGAGCCTACGGGCTCGGATGACCCACGTTAAATTCGGCCTTGTGCCACATCAACCCTTGTGGGGGGGGGTCTACTAAATATCAACAGTAGTCTAAATTGAACGCTGGTCAACCGACACACACTCCCAAGTTGTGTAATACTCTTCTGTTTAATATACGATTTATCTGCAACCTCTTGTTCTGCTATTTCATAACCATTTACTTGGTTACAACATAAAAATTATAGTTAGACAGGAGAATCCATGATAAATAAAATAGGGAGTTACTTTTCAATCACCCTATAGATTCTGTAACTTTTAGAAATTACATTTTAACTCTTCATTCGAATAATTTAAATTCATTGTTCGTGATGCATTTTGTTCCTGATTAACATAACGTTTCGGCCGACGCATTCTATGGCCGTCTTCGCTGTGTACCAAGCGCAGTGAATGAGAACGTTCTCTTTATTTGCTGTCAGAAAATCCTTGGCGAACGCGCAGGAGAAACAATGGCTGGTATACCGAATGACCGACGCTATTGTTGGCACTTCAAATTGACTTCAACAGCTAACGCAATTTTTTTAATCCATATCACGCCGAACATGTTTAAAAACACGTTTCCGAGATAATCTTTTAATTTTTTTCTTTGCTGAAGCTATAATAAAATAAACCACAAGACAAATAAATCATTATATATATATATTTATATATATATATAAACCGTCAAGACAGTTCTGGCGAAAGAAAACCGTCGAAATATATGAAACAATATTTGATACTTCAAAGAATGATGCTATAAACTCGAGCCACAAATTGAATTGTAATTTTCTAACCGAATGATTTCGATGAATATAATAATTCTCCTTGCGAATGAGCGATGCGTGCAAAAGCTAACAGATTGGAAAAACAAAGAACTCCCCTTCCATAATTGGTGAGCACTTTCCAGGAGGAAAGGAAAAGATAGACTGCGAAAGCTGTCATTTTCAATAAAGCGAATATCAGAATGTCTTATATATAAATACAATCATTACGTCCGTCAAACTGTAATGAAATTATTTATATATGGATGGGCACTTCTGCCAAGGTTCGGTATATCACTTACGGGAACATCTGACTAGGTTCAGTGTAGTAGCTGGGAACTCAGTGAAGAGTGTACCCCAACAAAGGCACTGGTTCATGCGAACAAAACACACGAATATATATATATATATATATATATATATATATATATATATATATATATATATATATATATAAGTAAAAACAGACCACTTTAAGTTTCCATATAATAAATTATTTCAACACAGCCCTTTTAAAGGACCGCGGATCATCAGATTTTACTTCCAAAGGTTGAAACAAAAAATGAAAAGGAATTTACACATTTTTGACGGGCAGATGTAAATTAACGAAGTGAGGAAGTGAGGGGGGAGAGAGACATGATTGAGTTAGATGTAACATTTCTATTCTTTCAAATTTCAATTGTTTGAGGAAATCCAGACATTGACACATTAAATCGGTTAACTTAACGGAAGTTATATATTGATATGGAAGGGGGAGAGGAGAAAAAGGCATAAAGAGAAAAAGAGAGAAAGAAGTTATGAGAGAAAGTGTCATTAACTCTCTTTGGAATGAAAGGCCCGAATTAGGCACCGTTGTTTTGCTTTACTTTGAGACTTCATAAATATTATAATGTTTGATATAAGTTTGAATGTTTAAACAGTCGATAAGGAATTTAATTATATATATATATATATATAATTAAAATGAAAGATGGCCAACGTGTGCTTCTTATAATATGTAGCTTTAATCGGACTATTTATGAAATTTAAAGAATATACAGACAACAATTGCCTATTTAAAGAATGCACATTTCTCGTTTGGACTTGTAAGAAGCTATATCTAATAGCTTTAGTTTCGTATGTGAAACTATACAGTAACGTTCGAATTAATTTTTATTTTATCCGACAGTATTTCTTATGACTATAAACGTTTATCTTACTACCCCCCTCTCTCTCTCTCGATATAAATATATATATATATATATATATATATATATATATATATATATATATATATATATATATATATATATATATATAAGAGGCAGGATGTGTGTGTGTATGTGTAACGAATGCACGGCTGCAATTTTCGACGGATTTGCACTAAAATTTACATGCACATGCTCCAAGTTAGCGCGAAGGCCAATACCGACGTTGCATTTCCCAACTACGAGTTACGTGTCCTTTTTTACAGCTGATCGTTTTGTGTTCATTTTGTAACATATTTAATGTTTAGTATAGAGCCTAGAAAAAATTCGCAGTGTGAGATAGGCAAGAAATAAGGCTTGTAGCAACATCAGTACGGCAAAGGGAACTCCTTTAAAGGCAAAGAAGGTCAAAAATATCTTAAGTCAAGTGATAGTGATTGCTATATGAGCCGTACAATTTTTGAATCAAGCACGGAATGCAACAGTGTTTGAATATTTCTAACGTAAATCTAACGATAATATTTTACATGTTGTTTAAAAAGTTTTTTTTAACTATATCTAAAAAAGATTTTTAACTATTGAAATATTTATACAGATTTTAAATTCCCAAGTCTTTGTTTAACCTTAGTTTATATGTGTCTAATTTTAAAATCCAGTGTTTTTCTTTTTTCTGCGTGTGTATGTGGAACTAAAATCGGAATCATTCAATTTTTTTAATTTGCAACTTTTCAGTTGTTTTCTCCATATATATATATATATATATATATATATATATATATATATATATATATATATATATATATATACTTGTGTATTTGGGCAGCAATCCCCCTTTTATACAAGTTTCATTAAAAAGGACAGACAAGGTACTGCAGTTAAGTCATTTCATTTAATAAATCCAATTATAAAATTACAGATATTATTTATGAATTCATGTGTCCCTTAAAGAACAGTGTCCCTCATCAAACCCAAATTCGTAAATAATTATATTGGATATACCACAACATGTCTAACAATAAGTCTCTCATTATATCTCTGTGACCATAGCTCAATTAGGTCTCACTTAAATCCACATGGAGACCTACCAAACTCTATCCGCAACATACTTGTTTATAAAACAAATATAATAGCCTCATCTACATGCAAAAAATAGGATAAAAGTAATGGAGGCATTATTAATAAAAAAAATTAACTGCCAATAATATCAATTAAGAACATGGCCAAAATGCGCTGTTCGTGTTTGGAAAATAAAACATTCCTATAACACTAAATGCATACATTAAAATATCCATACATTCAGCTAAAAGTAAAAATAAAATCCTCCTTGATAATGGGTAAACGTATAGCCGAAAGCGCCCAGACATAAAGAACATTCGGACAATTTCTACATAATTTATGTTCAGAAAAGAAGGAACTTATAAGACAAATAATAAAACCTTACCACAGTACCTTGCCATTCGTTGTTAATAAAACATATATATATATATATATATATATATATATATATATATATATATATATATATATATATATATATATATATATATATGCAGAAATATAGTCTTAAAGTGTGCTATATTTATGGGGTAAAGTGCTCAATATCAGAGATAGAGCGTGTGTAAATATAAAAGTGGACATGGAAGTCAGCACTTAGAGGCGACAGTCTGTTTCATGCTAGTGCAATCGTCAGGCGACTAGTGCTGTTATTTTTCTCGGCTATTTATATAAGGGTCAGTGGTGCATTATGGGTAGTCTATTTTGGCGGTTACTTTTACCGGAAGTCGCTTATTTGTTTATTTATTTATGTCAAATTATTTTGCTTGTTTTTTGTTTGTTTTTTTATTTTTTTATTTTTATTTTTATTTTTTATCTTATATATTTATTTATTTATTCTTTTATTTTGATCGGTGTTTTTGGTTAACGTAGTAAAAATTTGTTTATATAGCTTATTGTTGGTAGTCTATAATGGCCGTCATTTACCGGAAGTTGATTGTTCGCTTATTTATTTGTGTCAAATTGTTTTGCTTGTTTTTATTTGTTTTCATTTTTATTTTTTATCTTATATATTTGTTTATTTGTCATTGATTAAATCTGTTTGTTGAATTTTGAGGTGTGATGTTGTGGTTTTTTTCTGACTATTATTTAGGTGGGAACAGTTTTTAATTTATCTATTTAGGCTGGTTATCTATCTATCTATCTATATATATATATCTATATATATATATATATATATATATATATATATATATATATATATATATATATATATTTGTGTATTTAGGCAGCAATCCTTCTTTCAAGCACATTTCATTAAAAACGACTGACAAGGTGCTTTTATTTAGTTTTTTATATAATTTCTCGAGCGATCTAATAAAGTTTTTCTTTTCAGAGGATAAATTATACAAAAATTGTCCGAATGTTCTTTTCCGAGCGCTTTCGGCTATACTTTTAGCCATTATCAAGGATTATATTTCAACTGTTAGACTTAGAAATAGTTTGTGTGTGTTTTATAAAGTGATTCATTTTTTTTGTTTCAAAACACGGTCAAGATATTATGTCCATGTTCAAAGTTAATATTATTAAGGGTTGGTTTGTTTAATTTTATAAGTAAGGCTTCCATTATTTTTAGCCTTTTTTTGCAAGTGGATGATGCTATTATATTAGTGTTGTCGACAAGTATATTCCGAATAGTGTCCGGTAGGTCTCCATGAATATTTAAATGAGATCTAATTGAGCTATTGTCAGAAAGGTGTAGGGTTAATCTGCGTGTTAAACGATTTGTAGTGTGGCCTATATAATTATTTACGAAAGTTGATTCTTGAGGAATACAATTCCTTAATGGACATTTGAATTCGTAAATAATATTTGCTCTATTTAATTTTGTTGTAGGAGGTGAATTATTATTTTTAACTATAAGGTTACAAGTTTTAAATTTTTTATAATAAATAATTAGTCTAATTTTTTTGCTATTATCAACTGGTGCTATGTATTTTTTTATAATGTTATTCATTCGGCATTCATCCTGTTTGTAGTTATCGTTCATTTGATTTTTATAAAAAATATTAATATTATTGTTTATGTTTCGATTCTCGCCGTTGCTATTAGTTACTTTAGACAAGAAACGCCTAATGTGGAAATCCAACAATTGATTAGGAAATCCGTTATTGATCAGCGTTTGCTTTATATTTTTTAATTCATTAAAGAAAAGCGTGCGTGAAGATGAGTTCTCGTGCGCTCGCGTGAGGAAATTCTTAATAACACCTATTTTATACCTAAGAGGGCATTCGCTAGAGAAATTAAGATGACAAGAGTCTTTGCTAGTTGGTTTTTTATAAACAGAAGTTTTAAAAGTATTATTACTAAAATCGACGAGAACATCTAAGAAAGGAAGTTTATTTTTTTCACTAATTTCATAAGTAAAATTTAGGACAGAGTTTTGTTGAAATGTAGTTTTCAGATTTTCTATTTCTTTCTTATTATCAGCCAAAATAAAAATATCGTCAACATAACGAACGTATATTTTAGGTTTAACAACTTTAGTAAAAATCTTGTTTTCGATATAGGCCATATAATAATTAGAGAAGCACGGCCCGAGAGGGCTTCCCATACTTACTCCGTCAGTTTGTGTGTAGATAGTACCATTATGGCTATAAAAAGGTACTTTAGTAGTGCATGCAAGCAGTAGTTTCCTTAAAATATTGGATTGGATTGATGGAGGTGAAATTGAATTATTTTTATACACAGAATTAATGATAATATCGATAGTTTCAGAGACGGGAACATTTGTAAATAAATTTTCTACGTCAAGTGACGCAAGAATGCCTTGGTTTGTTTGTAATTTTGTGTTTTTAAGAATTTGGAGGAATTCATGGGTAGATTTAATGCTATAGTTAGTAGGGAGATATGGGGTAATAATGTCGTTGAGAAATTTTGATAATTGGTATATGCATGTTGGAATTTGAGAAATGATAGGTCGTAATGGGTTACCTGTTTTGTGTATTTTGACATTACCATATAAGTAGCCGGGTTGGTAATCGCCAATAATTTTATTTATTTTCAAGGATCCTGCTGCTGCATTGTTGGCTGTTATAAGCTTATTAATATATTTCTTCAGGGTTTCAGTAGTGTTCTTATTCAATTTTGTAAATTTAGTACGATCATCAATTAGGTGCTGAAGTTTTTTGTGATAATCCAGTTTATCCAAAACGACATAAATATTGGATTTGTCCGCCTTTCTGATTACTATATTAGGATTGTGTTTTAATTCTGTAGCAGCAATTTTGAGTTTTGTTGGAATGTTCTTGTTTCTATTACGTGGAATATAATCTTTTAAACCTTCTACCTTGAGAAGATCTTTGAGGTTTGGATGGAGTATTATCAATTTGTCTTTTTCCAGTTGACATAATGATTGATGTAATATTTCAATTTCAGTCTTCTTTTTGAGAAGGTCGAATTTAGGTTGGAGGTGGCAATTTGGTCCCAAATTTAAAAATTCCTTTTGATCATCCGTTAATATGTGAGCTGATAAGTTTATGTATTTATCTTGGTTGTTGGGAAGTAGAATATTTCCTTGGTATAAGTTGCACAGTTTTTTTGTAATTAATTGTCGCTGGTCAAGTTCATCATTGTTAATACTGATATTGATGTGGTATTGTGCTTCATTATATTCAGTTTCAGTTAAAGCGTTTTTTAGTACTGTAGTATGTTTTTGGATTTCATTATTTATATGTTGAGTTTCATTCTTAGCTTTAGTTATTTGTCGCAAAACAAGATTCTTCCTGAAAGTTATAGTGTCGCTTTCCTTGTTGGCTGCCATGTCATATATAGACTGAGGAAGGCCACAGCACGTCTGTGGGATAGCGATTGTCGACTAGATGCCAGATCAGGACCTATCATCTTGCATATACGTCTCTGGATTTTGTCAAGGATCTCGAGACGTACAGCGGAAGCACCAGTCCATATAGGACAGCAATATTCCATTCAAGGACCGATGGTTAATTTTAAAAATATATTTTTCTTTCACCATTAGTTTTATTCTTTAAAACTAAATCATCAATATATATATATATATATATATATATATATATATATATATATATATATATATATATGGGGGTGGGGGTGTATGTGTGTGTATGTGTGTGTGTGTTTGTTTTGTCCGTTGAATGTAAAGTGCATAGGTAATATTTATTTAGTGCGAACAAATCCAAATTTAACTTTGCATAGAAAGCGTAGACTACCATCTCTTGTTCCTCTCGTCATTCTGAATAATGAGTTTTGATACCTTTGCTATTAGGAGCCTCAATATTATGATTATTAAATGACTGTATCGCTATCATTAGTGCCGCTATCACCTACTTCTATATCCGACGTTGGCAGACAGATTAGCCTAGCGGCATACCTGGTAATAATAATCTCTAATAATGTATATAAAACACACACACACGCATATATATATATATATATATATATATATATATATATATATATATATATATATATATATATATATATATATATATAAATATAGAAGTGAACATAGAAGTCAACACTTAGAGGCGACAGTCTGTTTCATGCTAGTGCAATCGTCAGGCAACTCTAAGTGTTGACTTCTATGTTCACTTTTATATTTACACACGCTCTATCTCTGATATTGAGCACTTTATCCCATAAATATAGCACACTTTAAGACCATATTTCTTTATACATACACACACACACACACACACACACGCACACACACATATATATATATATATATATATATATATATATATATATATATATATATATATCGTGCAGGTAATAAATCCATGGGTATATAATCCATGTGGATCCTAATAATATAAAATATTAAACTGGTCCACAAAAAAGAGCTCAATGTATTTATTATTACAGGGCAAATAATCAGGGGAGCGTATTATACACAGCTACAAATAAATCTTTAAATTTTGCCGTAAAATAAATTAAGAATTATCATGAAAATAAATTAGAATAATATTATTATATGTTTAAAACATTTTTTTTAAATAAGTGTAAGAAACGCTGGTCGTAATCAAATTGGAGAGGTACAATTTATAGGGTTTGATTACGAAACAAGGGTTCGTATTATGCATGAGTAGAACCATACTTTCAGCACAATTTCACGTGTGCGTATTATGGATGAATGCGTGTTATACATGGGGAATTACAATACTTGTGTCTTTTCTGTAAATCCTTTCATTCTAATTGCTTTGATGAACTTTCGTCTTTACATCAAGCCATTGCAACTGTAATATGATGAGCTTTCGTCTCGTCACTTTACAGTTGAATTGCCGAAGAAGTCGCCGTAACTTTTATGCTAACATTTTCTTCTCTCGCACTTCTCGCTTGTGCAAATTGTGTATAGTACAGATAATAAATACTTATATATATATATAAGCCTTACTAATAAAAACAAACAAACCAACACTTAATAATATTAACTTTGAACATGCACATAATATCTTGACCGTGTTTTGAAACAAAAAATGAATCATTTTATAAAACATACATATAACAAACTATTTCTAATTCTAATAGTTGAAATATAATCCTTGAAAATGGCTAAATGAATAGCCGAAAGCGCTCGGATAAAAAGAACTTTCATACAGTTTTTATATAATTTATCATGTGAAAATTATATAAAAAACTAAATAAAAGCACCTTGTCAGTCGTTTTTAATGAAATGTGCATGAAAGAAGTGTAACACTATTTAGGAACGGAAGGTTAATTAATCAATTAATTAACCACAGAAGTTAATTACGGGGAAACTTAAACCGATAGATATAACGAAAGACATACTGAGCGATTACTTACACCGATAGATATAACGAAAGACATACTGAGCGATTACTTACACCGATAGATATAACGAAAGACATACTGAGCGATATTCTTTTTTGTTTTGTTATTTTCCCAAACAGAGTATCGGTGAAAAAAAAAAAAAAAAAAAGATTTTTTGTTTTGTTATTTTCAAGTGCGAATTCAAGATAACCACTTTACTTTCTCGCTGAAGTTTGATGCGGAGATATGCCAAATTCTCTTCGAGGACAAAGGAAGGAAAAAGAGAAAGAAACAGAGGGACAAGACTTAACAACTTAGATGATAAGAGAAGGAAAGAATGCCACCCACAAAGCGATGTTGTTTTGAGTGGTGGAATTGAGGAAAATTCTGATGGTCATTTTTTGAGGGATACCAAAACTTCTGGGCAGATAAAACATTGGCTGTTATCAGTAGTTGATGGGTCGTCTGCCGACCGCACACAGAGCCCTAGAATGAGATGTCGCCTGGACAGGACATCTGCATTTTGTTTGTGATAACGAAGGCTGTGTTAGGGTATTTTAATTAACCCAATTTCGCCAAGAAGAATTGTCCATGTTAACGGAGAAACTGGGTTGAGAAAAAAACATATCCCGTGAAGTTGGATAAAAATTGAGATTATCAGTTGACGCCTATTGGCCGAATAGCCAGGCGGAGATGATCATGTGACGCAGAGAGGAGGCCTGCCACCGCCCATTGAGAGGGTAGGTATGAGATGTTACTGCGAGGAAGTGGGAAAACCGTTGACGCCCTCTAAAGTATGGTGAGATACCCATATGAGAGCAGAAGAGGGTGGGAGTGGAATAAGATTTCCAAATACGGAAAATGATAATTATTTTTGGCCGAAAACAAAGAAAATCCTTATTGGGGATTTGAAATCAACGTGGTGGCCACACCACGTCCGACCCCACGCCAGGTTTTGATCGGCGTCCATATAAGCAAACATCTACGGGTGTTTCAGAGAGTTCGTCGAGTTCGCAGAGGAGAGTCGAGTTCGGAGAGTCGGGTCGAGTCCAGACAGTGAGTCAGAAGAGTACAGCCAGTACAGTAAGAGAGAGACGCGCCTAGCACAGGTGACCGCACGATTCCATGCCTTCCGACTTAGACTTCTAACCAAGAACAGATTTGTTGAAGACCGACTTTAGATTTCCCACCAAAACAAGTTTCCGAATTAGACTTCTAACCAAGAACAAATTATAGAAGTCTGACTTATATTCTCCATTACGGGCGTAATACTTTCAGCAAATAAATGGTAATGGTTCTCTTGCCAATAGACTTCCGGTGCACACACCTGAATCCAAGAGTCACAGACCACAGAATCAATTTTGTTCAAGTCCTGCTGACACAGCTCACGCAGCCACTGCAACGACGTGCTCAAATATAAAACATTCTAAGTCCTAAAACACTATTTATATTTGCCGGCATAAAAAAAAACTCTGGCGTTTGTGGTCAAAAGAAACTAGCGACTCTGTTGGGAGACGCAATTTCAGATCGGGCGTTTCTCCCTTATACAACGTTTTCTCGTTATTTGTCATCGTTCTCTGGCTTGTATCTGCTTTGTTCGTTCGTTCTATCACAACTGCACGTATCGTTCGATGTACACCAACAAAACTCACTCTTTACTCCAAGATGGTCTCCTCTGACGGAACGAGGCACTCGACTTCTCTCAAACTGAAGTCCTACTCGCCATGCCCAGACGAACTCTCGCCCCCGAGACGCCGGGAAGTCTCGTTCGCCACTTCCGCCCCTCGACTCAAGTTCGGGTTCACAATATCTGCTACAGTGTTTATTTTATCGGACCGACAACATAGCCTTAGTGTCGATTTTACTGGGAACGGCAAAATAGCCTTAGTGCCTATTTTACCGTACAGTGTCTATTTTACTGGGAACAGCAAAATAGCCTTTGTGTCTATTTTACCGTACCGGCAAAATAGTCTTGGTGACTATTTTACTGGGATCAGCTAAATATTCGCGGTGTCTCTTTTACCGTGACCGGCAAAATAGCCTCTGATGTCTATTTTACTGGGATCAGCAAAATAGACTTTGTGTCTATTTTACCGTACAGACAAAATAGCCTTGGCGTCTATTTTACCAGGACCAGTTAAATATCCGCGGTGTCTCTTTTACCGGGACCGGCAAAATAGCCTTTGTTGTCTATTTTACTGAGATCAGCAAAATAGCCTTTGTGTTTGTTTTACCGAACCGGCAAAATATCCTTGGTGTCTATTTTACCGAAACTGCCAAATGGCCTTGATGTCTATTTTAACGGGGCTGCCAAAATAGCTTATTTGAAAAGTTTTACTCTCTTTTTTCTTTCTCTAATTCTATATGTCTTTCCTTCTTTCTTTTACTCTATATTTTCCGATATTTTATATAGATCTTCTCTCTCTTCCAATCGTCACTCTTTTTTTTTCTCTCTCTCTTTTCTGTATTTCTCTTCTCCCCTGTTCCTTCCTTCCTTCCGTCGACCTTCTCTATTTCTTCCTCAATCAGCACTTCATCTTGACATTACGTCACATAACAAGCCGACCACGGGACCGATTATCATTGGACGACCTGTTTGTTTCGTGGCTAATAGAAGAGAAAGAAAATCCGCATTCCCGAACGAGGCAAACTTGTTTAATTAATTTTTAAAAATTAGATAAAATTTAAAAAAAATATATATATAGATATATACACAAAGAAAGAATAACACAGCAAAGATAATTAACAATATCTAATTTTCTGCCTTGCCTAATTTCAACCCGAATAAAATTAAAATAAACCCTTGTCCTCTCTTCAGCGATCAATATTTCCTTCAGAAAGGCGAGAAAAATACCTGCTTATTTTGATTATTTTAAAAATTTTTGTTTCACTACCTTCTCTGTCCGCAATACAAACAAAACCTTTCCAGGGAAAATAAACAAAAAAAGAATGAAAACAAGGGAATCATTAATTTTTTATTTTATTAATAATTTGTTTTGTTTTTTACTGTCTTTTGTGTTATCTTTTGTCAATAAAATCAATTAATGTTTTAGATTCAGAAAATACTTGTTTAATTTTAGCGATTCACTATTTGGTTTGATAGTGGTGGAAGGAGAGGTGGAATTGGATTATAATCAAAGGTGTCAATTACGGGTAGCAGGCATAACATAATTATAAACAGCAATGATAGGGGTCGAAGAAGATACCCGGAAATAAGAGGAGAAATAAGAAGGAGCAAAGAAGAAAGAAAGAAAGAATATTACGGAAAAAAGAGGAGGACATAGAAGAGATGGAAGGAAGAGGACGATGTGAAAGAGAAAAAAAGAGAAATTGAAAAGAAGGCGAGGAGAAGTAAGAAGAGTAAAAGAAGAGGAGGGAAAGAACGAAAGAAAGAAAACATGCGGGAAAGAAAGAAAGAAAGAAAGAAAGAAAAATAAGAAGGAACAAATAAGAGGAAATAAATAAATGAATAAATAAAGACTACAGAGTAAAGAGGCGGGAAAATAACAGAGAAGAAAGGGTAAGAGAAGATGTAAGAGAAAAATAAGAAAATAGAAGGGAAGGAGAAGAGAAATATGAGGGAACAAAAAAAGAGGAAATAAATAAATAAAGAAAGAAAGAAAGCACGAAAGAATGAATGCAAGAAAGAAAGGAAAAATAAATAAATAAAGAAAGAAAGAAATAAAAAGAAAGAAAAAAGAATGAATAAATGAATGCAGGAAAGAAAGAAAGATCACAGAGTAAAGAGGCTGAAAAAAAAACAGAGAAGAATGGGAGATGAAGAAGGGAAAGCAAAAGAACAAAAATAGAAGAGAAGGCGGGGAGAAATAAGAAAAAACAAAAAGAAAGAAAGATAGAAAAAAGAAAGAGAAACAGAAGGGAAATAGACAAGTAACTGGGAAGGTCAAATGAGCGACGAGGAATTGCCAAGCTCTTTCTCAATCTTTCTCATACGATTATGGAACTCCACAGCTTCCTTTTCTTCTTAGTGAAATAATTATTTATTCACAACACATTTTGTATTTGTAGACCTCGTTTTAAGGAGGCGCGGTGTTGTAATGGATAACGGCTCGGATTGAGAAATTGGAGAGCCGAGTTCAAATTCCAGTCGAATCCATTACATTCACTTAGGTGCTAATACCCTTGGGAAAGGTATGAATCCTCTTCTTCTCCCCTCAGCTATGGGTCAATACAGACAGACTGAGTTCTATAGCCTTGGATGGCAACTTGTCTACGAAAGAAAGAAATGAGAAAAATCGAAAGGTACATGATCGCATAAGCGTATATCACGCATGGCACATAACTGACTGACTAATATATATATATATATATATATATATAATACTCAGTGACCAACCACAACTAAAAGTTTCCTGCATTTTCATGCAATCATCAATGTTAGTAAATATATATATATATATAGTTAAATTCCCAGATCAATTCCGTGGACAAGACAAACTGGTATAAAATGACAATTGGAAAAAAAATAGTTTTTGGCCTACGCGTTACGTCTTCCGACTTTTTCAAGGCAAAAATGAAATCGAAATGTCTTTGTTGTTATAGTTACATTAACAAATCCAAATTTAAAAAGATAATTACATTAACCAGAAAAAGACTTAGATAGAAGCGTCTATCTTTTTAAATTTGGATTTTTTTTAATGTAATTATAACAACAAAGACATTTCGATTTAATTTTTGCCTTGAAAAAGTCGGAAGACGAAATGCGTCGGCCAAATCTAAGATTTTTTTCCAATTGTCATTTTATACCATATATATATATATATATATATATATATATATATATATATATATATATATGTATATATATATATATATATATATATATATATATATATATATAGTGTAAGGAGGGACGACGGAGTAGTGGATAGCAGCTCGGATCGAGGGATCAGACAGTCGAATTCCAGTCGAATCCATTACATTCACTTACGTGCTAATATGAATCCTCTTCTCCCCCAGTTATGGGTAAATAGCAGGGCAGACTGGGTTCTACAGCCTTGCATGCCGACTGGTAATGGCAATCTACTGCGGGGAAAATCTGCCTAGTCAGTCATGTACCGAAAGATTCATGATCGCCTAAGCGTGTATCACGCATGACACATAACTGAATGAGTACTCTTTTCTCTAAGCATTGGTTTAGGCCTCCTTATTTTCTCTGCTTGTGTGTTTTTTTTATCTACGTTTTGCGTGTTAAGTTTTCCAAGCACTTCTAACTCATTATGTGTTGCAATTATCTCTTTCTAATTGTTAGCAGCGGTTTTCCAGTAATGCAGAAAATATGGCGGGTTAGCATTCATCCCCATCGGAGAATGGTCATCAGTCTCCTCAGGGTCAGTTGGAAACTTTTTGAAGCTATAAACCAAAAGAGGACTTTTGATCACACCAATAAAATAAAGTCAATAAGAACAAGTTGAGCGGAAAACATTATAGGTTTAGATCATATCAGTTCATTTCTGATATGCGAATTGCTATTACCCACATAATCGGTGAGGCACTAGACAAGAAATACATCTGAAAGGACGATTGCATTAAATATTTCAAAGGCCTTTGACAAGGTGTTTCAAGAAATCATTGCAAATGTCTTCTAAATTGTAAAGTCCTTCCTAACGGGTATGTCCCTGAAGGGAGTTGATAACTGCCAGTCTTTCGATGACCAACTGATCAACACTTTTGCTACTGCGCGTAAATGATCTGCCTCGGTGTATTTTCCAATAATGTGTGTATATCTGTGCTGACGACAGTATATTGGTGCAGTTCCAAAACTTTAGATGACCAGAGTTTGACACCTGATCTCTCCTCTGACCTATCTCTATCAGACTAGTGAAGGAAAACTGATTAGTAACATTCAATGTCACAAAAAACAAACGAGTGATGTTTCATCAACACAATGCGCTCCCAGAAATTTAATTGATCATGATGAAAAAGAGTTTCCTTAGGGTGGCTCCATGTCTTGAGAGCTTAATGGAACTTAAGCTCAACACAGCTCTCAAATGGAACTCGTAAGTAAAACCCATAGGTAAAAATGCTTTCTGTTCCCTGTATCACTCCAGTAAGTAACGGACATGTAATCCCCTACATTCACAAGTTCAAGATCAGTCCGCAAATGAAGCACTGCTGTCATATATGGACAGGATCTGCCCATTCATTTTCCAGTCTCGATAGTATCCAAAAGCGTGCTTGTGGGTGGTGAAATGTTTCCTACCCTGCAGTCACTCCCTCAAAGACGAAACGTCGCAAGCCGGTCCTTGCTCTAACGCAATTTCGATGGAAAGTGCTTAGGTGAACTACATTGTTTTTAGTTCCACCTTCATAGCAACGATCCAACATGCCATGCAGATTGTAACAAAACACCCGAATTCTCTTCGTATGCATTTATTGAGACATAAGGCAGGACAGCCTGTGCTAGCCCGCCATGCAAGCCACCGTTAAAGGTGGACGTAAGAGAAGACGCCAACGCCAAAACTGGTTGGACAACGTCAAACAATGGACAAGTATGACTATAGCAGAATTACTGATGGTTGCCGTTGACATATCGTTGTGGAGGAGATTCAATATGATTTCTGTATTCCGATCTCCCCTGCGATTACAAAAGTCAAGGGGATGATGATGATAAACATTACTAAAGATGTTTCTTCCAACCGAATAATGCTATGGGGAACAGACTCTCAAGAAGATGATCCCCGATCACTAAAATCTTAACATGTTAATATCTAGTGTCAACATAACCACATATTCCCATAAACTCTGAGCCTCTTACTCTGTAAATCACTACCTCATATGGCTTTTGGCCCTTGTACATGGTGAACATCATTGTAATATATATATATATATATATATATATATATATATATATATATAAAAGTGAACATAGAAGTCAACACTTAGAGGCGACAGTCTGTTTCATGCTATTTGCCTGACGATTGCACTAGCATGAAACAGACTGTCGCCTCTAAGTGTTGACTTCTATGATCACTTTTATATTTACACACGCTCTATCTCTGATATTGAGCACTTTATCCCATAAATATAGCACACTTTAAGACTATATTTATTCATATATATATATATATATATATATATATATATATATATATATATATATATATATATATATATATACAGGGTGTCCATAAAGTTCGTGTGCACTTTAAAAAATGTATAACTTTATTTGTATTTGCGATAGAAATAATTTGTAAAAAGGATTAGAAAGAAGTAAATCTATATTTTTTAAGGTTTTATTGAAATTTTATTTAAGTTTCCACATGTCCTCCATCATTAACAATACAAAGAGTAATACGATTTTGCAGTTCACGGAAAACATTTGACAACTGATTTACAGTAATGCCTGAAATCACATTAGTTATTCTAGCTATACTTGAAACTAGGTACATTAAACTTTATAACATTTTTACAGATTATTTCAATCGCAAATACAAATAAAATTATAATTTTTTTAAAGTGCACACGAACTTTATGGATACCCTTTATATATATATATATATATATATATATATATATATATATATATATATATATATATATATATAGTAAATGGAATAAATCCGATCGTATATAATCCAAGTGGATCCTAGTAATATAAAATATTAAGACTGATCAGCAAAAAGCTGTGTGTATAAAGTGTACATTGAAGTCAACGCACAGAGGCTAAACGCAATCGACAAGCATCTGCGCTATGTTTTTTCTCAAATTTTTATTTGTATAGGTTAGTGATGCATTGTCTGCAGTCTATTGTATTATTATAACGCTTATTTTGGTGTGGCGTTGTTTGTTAATTTGCTTATTATTTACTTAGTTTATTTATTTATTTGTTTGGAAGAATTTATTTTACTTGTTTTTGTTCATTTATTTTATTTGTTTATTTTCATTTATTCTTGTTCGTTTTCACTTTTCGAGTAAAAATTAGCGTAGTAAAAAATTGTTTTCGTGTCTGCATTTTGAAATGAGTTCCGATTGTTTATTTAGTAGTTTGTCTTGGTTCGGTAAGGTAATTATGGCTATTTTTCTCTCCAGACTGTGTTTACAGTTTTTGGATTGATTGTTGTAGGCTGTGTTCTTTTCTTTATTTTCCATGATATTTTTACTGTGATTTGTTTTTGTTTTTAATCCCCCAGATCTCTTTAGAAATCATTGTGCTGTTCTCTTATGTAATATTTGTAAAGGTTGTTTTGTGTGGATAGTTTCTTTATTTCCAGGGTTCTTCAGTTACTCCTATGTATACTTTTTCTTCATTATCTGATGGTGTTACAGTGGCATGGTATATTACATTGCCGTTTAAGGGGCATTCCTTCTTTATTCTGCAGTTACAGGTTGGTTTAATTTGTTCAGATTTTTGTTGATTGTTTTCTTGTTGATCTTTTTATTATTTGTGTCATGTTCTCGGTGCAACTGTAGCTGATTTTTACTGTGATTTTGTTGAATATATATGAATAGACGACCCACAATGCAACAGACGATACACACTGCATCAATGGCCTGTATATATAAAATGTCGAGCAAAGACACAACGTACATGGCCTGATGATTGCTTCTGGTTGTTGATTTCAATCTCTATTTTTATATTTACATACGCTATATCCCTAATATTGAACAATTTAACCCATAAATATAGGAAACCTTAAACTATATTTTATCATATATATATATATATATATATATATATATATATATATATATATATATATACAGTACGAGGCAAAAAAATGGACGCACCTATAGAAAGTCGATTTTTGTAATTTTACCAAGACAAATGAGTAATAGAATTCCTTTATTAATACAGGGTATTAATACAGGTGTACATATGTACATTATGCAAGTCAAAAAATGATTTAGTATTTTGTTGGGTAGCCTTTGGCTTTAACCCTAGAACACTAAATATCAATTAAAGTTACATCACTACTAACCATTGGTATATCATACCTGATTTTGAAAATATCAAAACAAATATTAAATACAAATAAATTGAAATATTTTACATGCAGGCACTTCAAACTTTGTACTTTGAGTTAACATTAATAGGAACTGAAAAACATTATTTAGGTAAGAAAATCAGGTACTGAAAATTGTAATTGAAAATAGGAAAATTTGCACTGGGTACTATATACCCATGGTTAGTGTTCTAGGGTTAATAACGGCCTTAAATCTTCGTGGCTTGCTTATTTAGTAAGTCAACGTCCTTCGCGAGATTTTTCAAGCATTTCTTTAATTTGCGAAATAGTTCATCTTCTGTGTTAACTTTGCTATTACGGGCACGCTTTTCCATTATCGCCCAAAGTATTCAATTGGGTTATGGTCAGGACTCTGATTACGCCACTGGAAAATCGCGGTTCCTCTCTAGTTAACATTTATTCTTTAAGGCAGTATTCTTAAGATCGTTATCGTTACTAAATCATTTTTGTACTTGTAGAAAGTACATATGTACACCTGTATTAATACCCTATATGTATATATATATATTATTATTATTATTATTATTATTATTATTATTATTATTATTATTATTATTATTATTATTATTATTATTATTAAATCCGACGGATTAAGAATTTATTTGTTTAAACGGTATTTTTTATGGATACTCATAATTGAGTAGCCGCCCTGTTTTTATTTATTTATTAAACAGTATGTTTATTTATGTATTCAGGCCGTTAGATGATAAATATACTGTTTAATAAATATATCAAAAATAGTACGGATACTCAGATATGACCATCCATAAAAAAATAACGTTTAAACAAATAAATTACTAATCTGTCGGACTTAATCCGCTTCCTAATTATTATTATTGTTGTTGTTGTTGTTGTTGTTGTTGTTGTTGTTCTTCTTCTTCTTCTTCTTCTTCTTCTTCTTCTTCTTCTTCTTCTTCTTCTTCTTCTTCTAACATCCGAACATGGCGTCGGCAATCATGGCTCTAAACAAATTCCTGTCCTGAAAATGTGGTCTTTTTGCTATCTCTCCTAAACCCTGTTCATCATTTATATAAGCTGATTGGGAAGTTCAACTCAGGTACCTGTTTTCCTATGTGTAACAGACTTCCACAGGAGTGCTTCCCTGAAAATTACAAACTTGATCTGTCTAAGGCAAGCGATAATCGTTATCTTTCTGCCTTGTCGCCATAATCTTCACTTTCTAATAGGTTAGGTTTAGGTTTATTTTGTTTTACGGCATATCAGCCTCAGTAGGTTATTTAATGGCGACCAAATTTTTAGGATAGGTTCGTATGGATAGAAGATGGATTCTTTGTAAGAAATCAATTTGTAGATCAGTTTTCATAGCCGTATTTTTGTAAAGTGGGTTTTTGTCGAGGGTCCAATATATTCCAGGTAAAAAAAAAAAAATCCAAAAATGCATTGCCGGTATTTTTACTATAAAAATCTATCTTTATACTTTCATAGTGTTTTGACCCCAGTGTGGGTGTTAACTATTTTCCCATAGCTGGGACCCTAATAGGTGCTACCAGCTCGTGTTAAGATTTACCTGGGAACAACAGCAACTAAGAGGTGATTCCCAACTTGAGTGCTTCACTGAATATTACAAACTTGATCTGTTCAACGAAAACGACAATCGTTATTTTTACTTTCTTGTCGCCATAATCTTCAATTTCTATTATATCTGGTTAGCTTTAGGTTTAATTTGTTTTACGGTATACCAACCTCAATGGATTATTTAATGTCGACCTCAAAACCTCTTGATTAGAGGCCTTACTGCCGAATGTAGTTTATCGTCATACCCATGACGGTCTACTACCTCATTCACATTCGTATCATATACATCATTCATTAACCTTTTGAGTCTCTCGCGGGTTTTGGTTTTACGGAGTGGCTCGCCTGCCTTTGGTTGCTATTTATGAGGTAAGAAATTTATAGATTTTAAGCAAAGGAAAATCAGCTTTCTTTATGGAATTTGTATGAGTAGTGAAGTCGAAAAAGGCATCTTTAAGACTGAAGAATGGATCTTCACAACGTTAAGAGAAAAAATAATCAAAGGAGGTGAAATCACTCTTCGTCATATGATACCTCGTTCTTAAATATCAGGCTATAATTCGAAACTTCGTTGCGCTGCACAGTTCCTCACCAGATTATCTGGTTTTGAGATCAGGATATCGAGTATTTCTGACAGATTGAATTGGATATTAAGATTCAATATTAAACACAGATCGGTTTAATATTTCTTTTCTTTATTTATTTGTTCTCTTTTTCATTTTATTTTTTCTTGTGAACTTTTTCCTGTCGTCTTTCTTTCTTTTTTAATTTCTATTCTATGGCTTATTCCCTTCTCTCTCATCTTCTTTCTTTTCATTCTCCATCTTTTTGTTTATTTAGTTCATTCGTTCGTTTCTTTTGTATTTTTGATCATTCTCATTTTTCTTCTTTCTTTAGTTCTTACTTTCCCGTTCTCTTTCTTTCTTTCTGTTTTTTTTTCTTTTTCTTTCCTCATTTCTGGTGTTCTTTCCTTCTTTCTTTTTATCATTCTACATGAAAGCTTTTTCCGTCTTTATATTTCTTTCTACTTTCATAAAATTCTATTCGCAAAATATTTCCTCTGGACCTTTCTTTCTTTCTTTCTTTCTTTCTGTTTCTTACTTTCACATTCTCTTTCTTCCTTTGTTTCTTTTTGTCTTTTTTCTTTCTCTTTCTTTCTTTCTTTCTTTATTTATTTCTTTCTTCTTAACATTTTGCATAAAAGCTTTCTCCATCATTATCTTTCTTTCTATCTTCATAAAATTCTATACGGAAAATGTTTCCTTTTCACTTTCCTTTCTTCATTTCTTCTTTCTTTCTTTCTTTCTTTCACGATTTCTTTGTTTCTTTGTCGCTTTTTTCTTTCTCTTTCTTCATTTCTCATTTTCTTTCTTTCTTTCTTTCTTCTTAACATTTTGCATAAAAGCTTTCTCCATCATTATCTTTCTTTTTATCTTCATAAAATTCTATACGGAAAATGTTTCCTCTTCACTTTCCTTTCTTTCTTTCTTTCTTTCTTTCCTTCTTTCTTTTTTAAAGAATATGTAACCCATCCTTAACCTTCTTTCATTTTTCTTTCTTTCTTTCTACTTGATTCCATCTTTTATTACTTTCATTTTTTATTGATTTATTCCTTTGATAGTGCAATGCTTTTCCGCTATTTTTTTATTTTCCTCACTCAGTTTAAAAACCTTTTTGTCTTGAAACATTTTTTCACTTCATTAACTGGGTTCTTTCACTTTTTTGTTTTGCGTTTTCCTGAGACCTTTTTTTTGTTTTAACATTTTGTTTATTTTCTTCCTTTTCCTTCTTCCTTTTCTTCCTTTTACTTCTCAGGATTGTAATATCGAAATTCGAGTTCTGTTCTGACATTCGACACATTACGTAAATCGCTGTAGCAGACAATAAAAAAAGCGTTTTATTAAAATAAAAAATGCAAAACAGAGGGAAAAGCGAAAAAAAGATTGTTAGATATGTGTGTTCAGAAGTTGTTAGAAACACACCGAGAGGAAAATGTCGAGATCGTATCAGACAAACGAGTGACAATTAAATATGCAAAGTATATGTAAATAAAGGCCGCATGTAATGGGGTATGAGGGAAAAAAACGAAATCAAACAGAACAAAACTGATGCTAAATTCGAACGAAGGAAAAAAGATAATAGCAAATAAAAATGAAAACTGGAATACGAAAGAAAGGAAAATAAAAAAAGAAAGAAAGAAAGAATAAAGAGGAGAACATATGAGAAGAAAGGAAGAAAACGAAGTGAAAGAAAAAGAAGATAATTTGAAGAGAAGGCAAGTAGAAATAAGAAGGAACAAAGAAGAAGAAAGAAATAACAAACGATGGAAAACATGCAGGAAAGAAAGAAAGCAGGAAAGAATGAATGAAAGAGTGCAGGAAGAAAGAAAGAAAGAAAGAAGTGATGAAATACAAACAATAAAAACGACAGAAAGATACAAAGGAAAAAAGTGAAACAGAAAGACAGAAATAAACAAAGAGAACGAGAAATAAGAAATAGAAAGAAAGAAAGAAAGAAAGAGAAACAGAAAGAAAGAAAGAAATGACGGAAAAATACAAAGAAAGAAAGGAGAACTTGGAAGTTAGAAACAGAAAAAAAGAAGAAAGAACTAAATGATGGAAAAGAATGATAGAAAACAAGAAATAAATAAAGGAAAACAAAAAAGAGAAAGACAAAGAGGAAGAAAGAGAACGGGAAATAAGAAAAAGGAAGAAAGAAAAAAAAGAGAAACAAACAAAAAGAAAGGAAGAAAGAAAGAAATGTGGGCAAAACGAATGAATGAATATGAAATTAATAAGTGAGATTGAAATTTGCTGTTTTTGCGGCATTCGTTGGTCGGACATTTTGGTTGAAATTTTTATCTTCTTCAAACAGTTTTTTTTCAGGAAATTAGACCAACATTTCGCTATAACACTATATGTTATAGCTCTTTCTAATATTGCTGAGATTTCTGTTAGCTTCCAAATCTTTTGATTTTGCGACTGAAGAATATGAAAATCATATATCATTATTTTCTACTATAGTTAGATGTGCTACCAATTTTTATTGTTGCCGCTGTTGGAAGACTTCAAACGATGTACTTTTTTGTTATTTGGTAAGGCTTTCTCTTTTTTTGACTTTGCAGTACAAGTCTCTACAATCAAATGAAGGATAAGAATAATATTATGGGAGAAAAAATGATTAAAAGTAAAATCATTCTTTATCACGTGAGCTTGTGTCGGAAATCAAATTTGTAAATCACATCAGGATGCATAGAAATGACGAGCCCTCAAATTTTATCTAGCAAGCAACTTCTTAAACGTCTCACGTAGAAAAATATCTTGAGTTGGCATAGTTGAGAGTTGTAGAGATACTAGCGACCCATTCCGCCATAATTTGAGAAGAATTGCCTTTTGAATTCAAGCGAATTAATTTCAAACGAAGTTCAACATTACGATATCCAATGAAATCTCTTAACCTGCTTTTTCCTGGCCTTCCTCTTGGCAAAATCCGTTTCCCTGTTCCAGACATACGTCTGCTAACAAAGATGAGAGAAACAAAATATCAAAATGCTTTTTCCAGACTTTTTTCATAGCAAAATCCGTTTCCCAGTTCCAGGCTTGGGTCTAGTAACGAAAAATGATGAGAGAAACAAAATCTTAAAATGAGTTTCCAGACTTCTATCATGGCAAAATCCATTTCTCTGTTCCAGACTTGGGTTTACTAACGAAAAAAGATGAGAGAAAGAAAATCTTAAAATGAATTTTCCAGACTTCTATCATGGCAAAATCCATTTCTCTGTTCCAGATTTGGGTTTACTAACGAAAAAAGATGAGAGACGCAAAATATAACCTTCTTCTTCCCGACTTTTCAAATGGCAAGAATCCGTTTCGCTGAGATGAAAAGACGCAAAACTTTTATAGCCAGAAATCCTATCAAACAATCCTTGCCTAACTGGATACAAAATATTATTTTTTAAAGTAACATATACATTTTTGATCTATCAACTCACGGAATATACTCGCCACATTGAAGCGAACCAACCTCGTTTCCTTCGGATTCAGTCGTTGACATGAAAATTCTAATCGTGCAGCTTTTTACGAACGACTGTTTTGTGGAACCGAATCCCAAGAGGATGCTTATGGGATAACTATCATTTTCTATTATGTGATAACTATTTTTAACATTGGGTAACTAATATTTTTTATTATGGGATAACTATTATTTGTTATTGTCGGGTAACTATTATTTGTTATGGGTTAACTGCTATATGTCATTATGTGATAACTATTATTTGTTATTATGCGATAATGATTATTTGTTAATATGCAATAACTATTATTTGTTGTTATGGGGTAACTATTATTTGTTATTATGGGTTTAACTATTATTTATTATTATGGGTTAACTGCTATATGTCATTATGTCATAACTATTATTTGTTATTACGCAATAACTATTATTTGCTATTATAGGGTAACTATTATTTGCTATTATGGGTTAACTATTATTTGTTATCATGAGATAACTATTAAATCACTGGAAATGCCGATTCCATTAATATATACACTTTTACCTTCCGTTTTCACTCCTTTTCATTTTAATCCTACGAAATTACATCATTTTTCTTTCTTTTACACATTTCTTGAGTTTTTCTTACTTTCTTTCTTGCTTTCTTTCTTTTTTGATTTCATTCTTTATTTCTTGGTTGCCTTTTGCTTTCTTTCTTGCTTTCTTTCTTTCTTGCTTGCTTCTTGCTTTCGTTCTTTTATTTGTTTTACGTTTTCCCAATTTTCTTCTTCTCCCTTCCGCGCTACCATCATGTCTTTCTTTCTCTTCGTTCATTTTATTTTTCTCTTTCATTCCCAGATTCATTATTTTCTTTTATATTTTTCATTTTTCTGTCCTTTCCAATTCTTTCTTTCATTTATGTCATCCATTTTCTCGTCTCTTTTTTATCCTTCCTAGATTCACTATTTCCATTTATCTCCTACATCTTTTTCTTTCTTTTCTTTCTTTCTTTCTTTCTTTCTCCCTCTTCTAAGTAACTCTTTTATTTTTTCATTGGTTCATGTAAAATTTAAAATGAAATGTAAACACTCGTTATCTTTGGTGAAAGGTCAACAGGTTGGGAAATCATTATTTACATTATTTACTAATTTTATTATTTTCATTATTTACTAACCTTCTATACAGGGAGCAAGCCGCTTGCATAGGGATAGAAAATGAATTGCATCGGTACAGAGACATAGAAAGGGGCGTAAGACAAGGGTGTCTTCTTTGTTGTTCACTCTCCTTAATAGTATTTTCTCATATTTTCTAACACTCTTTATTCCCTTTGCGTCTTAGGGAATTTATTGCTTTGCTTGGGGTGGAATGATTACAAAAAATATTTATCCAGACGTTCGCAAACAATGGGAAGTGGTGGAGAGCCTTGAGGGTCACGGCACAAAGAAGAAGAAGAAGAAGAAGAAGAAGAAGAAGAAGAAGAAGAAGAAGAAGAAGAAGAAGAAGAAGAAGAAGAAGAAGAAAATAGCTGTATAGTTTAAGCTCTTAGCAAGAGGATTTACTTAGCCTATTTTGCATGGTACATGGCCACAACTATGGAGAGGCTTTTGTTTAACACGGGAGGTCTTTACAAGATAAAAATAATAAACATCAAGGTTAAAAGCTTTGAAAAAGAAGACTGCTGAAACTTTCCAGAGACGAGGAAAACTGGCAAGAGGCGAAAAAGAAATCGAAAACCTCCAATCGAAGGCAGAAAGAACGTTAAGACGTTGGCGTAGGACGAATCAAAATAATAAAAAATAAGGAAATTGTTGAAAGAAAACAGGGGACACTGTGTTCCTACGGCTCCATTGAAGCTACGATAACAATTGATATTGGCACTGAAATTATTCAAGTGAAATCATAGACTGTTTCCGTCGAATCGATTACTGGTTGTGTGAGTGGTAGCTGGGGATAGGTAGGGTAAGTTGCTTTTAAAAGGCTTCCTTTTACAGTAAACCCCATCATCTGATGTTGACAGGAAAACCTTTTTTTCACGATTTTTTCTAGTTTTAATTCAATATCTTTATTTTGGTTACCTATTTTGAAATTTTATTCTTGTTTTATTCGCATTTTTTCTTTTAAGACTTCCACACTCTTTCTCAATCTCTGTTTTTTTTTTACTCTTGAATTCTTTTCATAACTTCGTATCTTCTGTCTTCGATAAACTGACGCAATTTTCCTTCTTTCTTTTTTTTTCATTTTTCCGTTGAGATTTCTCGTTGCATCTTTTTTGCTAACAA
>OZ038515.1:3282778-3295278 GCA_964036315.1 Acanthosepion esculentum | reverse complement strand
AAATATGTTGTTGGAAATTGAATCAAAATTTTCATTACTCTTTCATAGAGTGATAGGTATTCATTTTTTTTTTTTATAGAAATTCAAAAATGAGATCTTGATAAGTGTTGTAGCATAACCACGGACGATAATGGGTATATGTCCCCATTCACATAAATACAGTAGTAAATACTGTATGTTTGTTCTGCAGCTTTTTAATAACCTTTAAGGGAGAAAACCTGTCAGATTAATAAATAAAAAAAAATACTTTAAAATTATTTGTATAGAATATCGTGTATGACATAGCAGTCTAAAAAAATCTGTTTGGGAACAATCCGTATGTGCCAGTCATTGCTTTTAGCTATTCCGGTCCTCCTTTTCCGTTAAGTTATACGAGAGTCATTCAAAAAGTTCTAAGTTCGCCCAGAAAGAAAAGAAATAGCTGAATATTTTTGTTGTTGTAACACACTACCACTTATAAAACTAGAGAAACTAATTCAAATTTCGGTCTTATTTTTTGTGCAGGTGAGGTCCATACAAAGGGTGAGAGGCGTGCGATAAATATAAAAATACACAAAACAGAGGCCCGGGCAGTCACAAAATATCTGCAAAAGAAACGAATGACACCCAAGGAAATTCCTGAGGACATGCTACAGACACTTGCTGAGGATTCTCCTTCCCATGCAACTGTAAAGATGTGGGTCGCGAAATTCAAGCAAGGGAGACAGGACAGAAGATGACCCTTATTAGGTCGTCGTAAAAAAAAAACTCAACCGCTGATGAACATGTTGATGCGTTTCACCGTAAGATTTGGGATGACAGACGTCTTACTGTCTCTAGGCATTAGTTCTGGTTCGGTCCATACTGTTTTAACTGAGATCTTGTGGATGAGCAAACTCTCCGCAAGATGGTCCCAAGAAGTTCTGACACCAGAGCAGAAAAGGATTGACATTTCCAGGACATTTCTGACTCGCTTCCAGGCTGACCCTGGGAATTTACATCGCAGACTAAGGAATAGAGATTAAACGTGGGTTTACCACTTCGAACCTGAATAAAAGATCGAAAGCAAACAGTGGAATCATTCTGATTCTCCACCTAAAGAAATTCAATTTGACATCCCCTGTTGGCAAGTTGACGGCTTCTGTTTTTGTTTATTCTGAAAGCTTAAAAAGGATAGACTACCTGGAAAAGGGGTAAAAGAATGGACAGTTCTATGCATCAGAATTAATACAAATGAAGGAATCAATTAAATAAAAACACAGGGGGAGACTGGGGGTAAGTGTGTTCGTGATAGATGATAACGCACACGTTCACACTGCCCAAATTGAAATAGCTGAAGCAGTCAAATATGGCTTTGAACTGCTAACCCATCCCCATTACTCACCAGATTTAGCTCCATCTGACCTCTTCCTGTTTCGGAATCTCAAATCACAACTGTGTGGTCGCCATTTTGAAAACTTCTTCCGTGGTGGGATTGCAATACCTAAGCATCGTTGGATCAAGTACATTGATGTCAAGGGGGACTATATTGAAAAACAGGGAAAAACTGTCTCGTTTCTACTACTACTTCTGGGTGAAAACTTTTTGAACGACTCTCATATTAAGACGATAATATACTATACCAGAAACTTTAATTAAATATAGCCCCTTAAACTATTTTGCCATGTAACAATCATTTCCAGAAGAGTATTGGAAGCTCCCGAACTTTGTAGACTTATATGTACTCATTCTGATTTTTCTTTAATTTCAGTCAATATCTTCATATATTATTCGTAATGTGAACAATGACAGCAGTATTTAAATAAATTTCAGGGTTCGTTAATATTTCTCTTGTAGTTAATGTTCAATATTTCCCGAAGATAAAACTAAAATAAATATCACTATTTTCAGTATTTATTGGTTATGGAACTTTTATTTATCAAAGTAACATTATGACAAAATGATTTGTAATTATCGTCGAGAAAAATCGGATTGGTGTGGCAAGATCAAATTCAAGCCGAGCCCGTTCTGTTTGGGTTCTGATAAATAACTAACACTAACTTGAATCTCTCGCCTTGCATTGAGGTGGTAACCAGTTTCGAAGAAGGAAATATGCTGGATTCTAATCAGGGATTACGTGGGATATATTCCGTGAGGCAAATTTGCTGTAGACACACCACTTCTGCTCTGGCTATAGTACATGTGGTTCCCCCTACGACCCTAATGGTTTACCGCAGTCGTGACCTGACGTAACATCCTTGTATAGCGCCTCGGTGGAGGTCATCTTGAGCGACGGCTTCAATTCCATAATAAAGTTGCATTCTTCTCACTCGGCAAGTGATCGTTATTTCTTTTGAGTCCAGAGATAAAAGAACTTCAACACAGGGAATTTTAACTATTTTCTAACTATCCAGTGGGGTCGCTTTCCCTCCACTGAGGAGTCGTTTCAGACGCGAAAGAGAACACTTTTACATTTCTTGACGGTTCAGAAAAAAACTCACTGAAAAACCTTTTCTCTATCTACCGCATTTCCCACACACGTTCAGCCAATAAAAATCGACTTTCTTGTTTTGTCTTCCAACTGACCGCCAAAGTCAACCCCAGGAAGTCAGAGCAGCGATATTATTCCGCCTAAAAACAATAATCTGCTAAAGTATTATTTAACAACAGGATGTGACGTAACGTTTCATGGATGGAGTCAGGAAACGTTTTTATCAGGCTAATTAACAAATTGGTTGCAATAGCCTAACCAATCCGTGCGAATATCCTTAACAATCCTTACGAATATCCTTATCAATCCTTACGAATATCCTTCACAATCCTTACGAATATCCTTATCAATCCTTACGAATATCCTTCACAATCCTTACGAATATCCTTATCAATCCTTACGAATATCCTTCACAATCCTTAAGAATATCCTTATCAATCCTTACGAATATCCTTCACAATCCTTACGAATATCCTTATCAATCCTTACGAATATCCTTATCAATCCTTACGAATATCCTTATCAATCCTTACGAATATCCTTATCAATCCTTGCGAATATCCTTAACAATCCTTACGAATATCCTTATCAATCCTTACGAATATCCTTATCAATCCTTGCGAATATCCTTAACAATCCTTACGAATATCCTTAACAATCCTTACGAATATCCTTATCAATCCTTACGAATATCCTTATCAATCCTTGCGAATATCCTTAACAATCCTTACGAATATCCTTCACAATCCTTACGAATATCCTTATCAATCCTTACGAATATCCTTATCAATCCTTACGAATATCCTTAACAATCCTTACGAATATCCTTATCAATCCATACGAATATCCTTATCAATCCTTACCAATATTCTTACCAATATTAATCTCTTATAATATCTTTACCATTCTCAATCCTAACGAGGTTTAGTCATTTGAAACATTAAACGTGGTTACTTTATCTATCTATCTATCTATCTATCTATCTATCTATCTATCTCTGTTTCTTTTATTCTTCTATTTTTCTGTCTATCCCTGACTAATCATCTATCTATCTATCTATCTATCTATCTATCTATCTATCTATCTATCTATCTATCTCTCTCTCTCTCTCTCTCTCTCTCTCTCTCTCTCTATATATATATATATATATATATATATATATATATACAGGGTAGAATTCTCTGTAACGACTATGACCACAGCTTCGCACATTTTTTCTATAGATAATTCTTAATTTACCGTAGTTAACTCTATTCTACTGTTTCTTCACACATAATTGCTACATTTCTTTACTTACCTGTACAATACAAACAAGCGAAGATTTTACATTTCAGATCTGATAAAGACTTTCTGCCACTTCTCAAATACAAATTAATTTTTATCGCTTTTGGCTCAGTTCCAGGATCTTTCTTTTCCTCACTTGTATACTTCCGCGTGAAATTATTGTTCAAAACTTCTCTAATACCAGCGCTTTTCTTTTCTTATTAATGTTCCCCACATCAATACATGACTCAACAGCCCCTCATAGTTAAGTGATTGTTCTTTCTTACGGTTTATCAACCTTTTGTATGTTATTTAAAGCCAGAAACCATATGTTAGATTGTAAGAACTTATTTTGGAGATGATAATTTACTGATATAAGACCTAATAATTAACCCATAGCTAAGGGAGTGAAGAAGACATGCCTTTCCCAAATGTGTTTGCGCGTAACTGAGCATAACGAACCCGACTGGAACTGGAACTCGTCTCTCCGATTTCCAATTCTGAGCCGTTATCTTATTCTCCTGCCCGCACATACATGTTTACAGCATCTGGTATTGTCAAGCGGTCACCCATCTAGGTACTGACCGGGCTAGACGTCGTCTATCTTCGGTGGTCGCAGGGAAAACTCAAATTTCAACGTGATATGGCCTTAAACCCTGCTCAAGGTAGGAGATTGCAGAATATGATTTTTGTTTGTTTAAGGGCATATCAACTCCTTATGGGTCATTTACTGACGAAATTTCTTTTTCTCGGGAGCATTGATAATTTTTTTTTACGTTTAAGCTCTGATCTTGGAAAATGTACTATAAAAATATATATATATATTTTAATTTCATAGTTTTTTGACCAGAGTGTTGTGGGTTCATTATTTGCCCATAGATGGGTCCCTAACAGGGGCTACAACGCCGTGTCAGGGTTGACTTGGGAACAACAGCAATTATAATGTGGTTCCATGCACCACACACACACAAAAAAGCAATCAGAGGCCTCGTTGCCAGATGTCATACCCAGGACAAAACTTAGTTGACATCTGAGGCAGATATTAAAAGTGTCGTAGAAGAGGTCGAATTTTCTGTCCTGCAGCGTGGAGTAATGGATAGCGGCTCGGATTGAGGAATCGGAGAGCCGAGTTCGAATTCCAGTCGAATCCATTACATTCACTTACGTACTAATAACCTTGGGAAAGGTATAAGCCCACTTCTACTTTCTCCCGCCAGATATGGGTAAATAACAGGACAGACCGGGTTCTATAGCCTTGGATAACAACTGGTCTACCGCAGAAAGAAATGGTAACCTATTGCGGGAAATAATCTCCCTCGTCAGTCATGTATCTTCAGATACATGATCGCCTAAGCGTCTATCACGCATGGAACATAATTGATCTATCTCGGTCTGTTTACATCTATCTCAGTCTATTACTATCTATGTATCTATCTATCACAGTCTGTTGATATCTATCTATCTATCTATCTATCTATCTATCTATCTATCTATCGAATCCATTACATTCACTTACGTGCTAATAACCTTGGGAAAGGTATGAATCCTCTTCTTCTACCGCTAGCTATGGGTAAATAGCAGGACAAACCGGGTTCTATAGCCTTGTATAGCAACTGGTTTACCGTAGAAAAAATGGCAACCTACTGCAGGAAAAAACAATCTGCCTCGTTAGTCAGGTATCGAAAGATACATGATTGTCTAAGCGTCAATCACGCATGGCACATAACTAACTGATTCTTTATTCTTCTATTTTCATTGTTAATCACATATTTTCCAAGCATTCTAATTTTGTTCTTCTTCGAGGTGACTGATTGTCAAATATTAGGAAAATGTCGTCTAACATTAAAATTCTTACCATTTCAATTAACTTGATTTTTTTTAACGCCAGAGCAACTCACTATGGATCATTTCATACCGAAATTTAATTTTCTTGGGAGCTTTGTAGTAATAAAATATGATATATGTTATTATGCTTTCACAGTTGAATACATGGTAGATGATACTCAGCTTTTGTGAATATACATGTTTGTGTGGACATAATTACTAGAGGCGGTAATATGTGTATTTCATGTCGCAGTTTTGTTAAATTTATATTTCGGGATGCAGTTTGATTGTTAAGAAATTATAGGAATTAATATCATGAAAGAACTATTTCATGTTCGTTGTTTGGTTGCTTGATTTTGTTTAGAAGCATACCAGCTTCTATAGGTTATTTAATACCGAAATCTAAATATTTTGTGCACAGTCATATGGCTTCAACAAAATATATTTTGAATGCAATTGTACAGATAAAATGTATTGTTAGTCATTTTGCTATGAAATGTATTGTTGGTAACTCTACTATATATAGATAATATTATAATTTTACTACAAATAGGTTTTGTTTTTAATTTTTATATCAATATATATTATTGGTATTTTTATTATAAAAATATAGATTTATACTTTCATAGTATTTTGCTTTTGTTCTGGGGTTAATTATTTGTCCATAGCTGGGGTTATAACAGGTGCTATAACCCCGGGATTTTTGGACCAAGGAACAACGGCAATTAAGATATCACGATAAGAAGCCGAGCTCCCAGCACTAACGTGAAATGGTCTTTTCTCGATTAGGAAAAGACATTTTAAAAAACAACACAAAAAACACCTTGGTTGTTTACCGTAACGAAACTGATCACAATTTTGACATAAAAATGCTACTCTAATTAAAAGAGAAAATATTTCACTAAGATTAAAATGTCTAGAAAGTACTTTAATTGCTAAATCAGCCGCAGTAAATTTACGTCCAGGTTCTTACAACGATTCACCATTCTTGGCAGGTTTTCTGTTATCATTGTGTGGGATACTTAAAAACAAAGATGATATCAAGAAAAAGACTATAGATGAATTTGGCTAGATTACATAAAAAAAGTATTAAAAAAATCTCTTTAACAAAATTTTAAAACTACCAGCGTCTCTCGTTTCTCATAAACGAGAGACGCTGGTAGTTTTAAATAAACGAGAGACGCTGGTAGTTTTAAAATTTTGTTAAAGAGATTTTTTTAATACTTTTTTATGTAATCTAGCCAAATTCATGTGTAGACGCAACAACGTCGACAAACCCAATCCGAATGAAACGCGTCAAAAAATAACCTTTTTCCATTTTGTCTTAAAATAACTTCAATATATATATATATATATATATATATATATATATATATATATATATCATTAAGTAATTCATCATGTCTAGAAGAAACCTCAACAGAATGCAGAAAGCAGTGCGCATCCACTACCGAGAATGCTAGCGTCATACCAACTTACTCATAGGACTGTGCTCCCACGAGCCACGACAATTCTTCCCAAGCCGCTCCATCTAGAGCATCGGTTCGACTATGTTAACATCCACAGTTTCCCTGATAAGGTACATTTCAACTTTTCAGTACTCTCTTAAAAAAAAACTACTCTAATTAAAAGAGAAAATAAATCACTAAGGCGAAAATGTCCGGAAGGTGCTTCAGCAACATTAAGTTTACGCCCAGGTTCTTACAACGTATCACCATTCTTGACAGATTTTCTGTTATCACAATGTGGGATATTTAAAATCAAATATGATGGAAAGAAAAAGAATACAGATGAATCTGGTTAGACTGCAAAGATTATTCGACAAAATTTTGAAACTACCAGCATCTCCCGTTCATACGCATGTGTAGTCACAATAACGTCAACAAACACAGTCCGATGATATCCTAACGGTTTAAACGCGTCACACATATTTTTTCCATTTTGTCTTACAATATCTTCAATACTGTTCTTGATATATAAAATATATATCGTTAACTCATATCATAACCTCGACATGGAAAAAACACCAAATTGTTAAAGAATACAAAAAAAAAAAACTCTTAACATCGGCCATTTAGAAAGCGAAAGTGTTTCATGCTGAAATGCATTGATGAAGAAGTCATCCCATGATGCACACACAAAATAATTAGAACGTCACATCACATTGTTCCAACATACGCATGCGATTTCCCAAAAGCATCTGCCGAAGAATTAGAAGTATTGGAAAAAATAACCACTAAAATAAAGACGCAGAATTGCTGGAATGCAACTCCACAAATGTATGTTGTAACAAAGCCGGAAATGTTTCAACTACACCAAAATATCAAACAATTGAGTGACAATCAAAACAACAAACTGAGACAAAATCTCAACAACCTATGCAGCAACAGCAAGTGGAAATATGCTGGAAATCCTAATCTTAATAGAAAATCTATCGTATACAAAGCTTACTAATACAGAACGAGAAGTTCTCCGCTTCGGTTTAAACCTTGATAATGGAATCCGCAAAAGAAACATAGTAGACACTATAGTAAAAAGAATCACAAGGAAAACAACTTCCAATTCACCACAGGTTTGATTTAAGGCATAATCACCGCTACTATTGAAGCCAACAACAAAAAATACATTACTAATGAGGCACCTAAATGAACTAAAGAACTTAGCGAGAAATAAGGAAATCCACATCACTCCGTCCGAACAAGAGAGGGGAGATTGTGATTATAAACAAGAATATATACCTAGAAATATTTAACTCATTACTTAACGATACTGACACATACGAAAAACAATTATAAATGAACAAAAAAATAACTACCGAACAAAAATTCAACAAGAAAATGAATATATAGCATAGACTCATAGAATATCACCCTAGACAAAGACATTACGCTTTCCCTAAAACCTACAAAACTGGTACGCTCCCCATCTTTTCAGAAATAGATAGCGCCCAAACCCACAAACTAGCTATCGTCATAGCAAAAATTTTAAACCCTCTCCTTGTAGCAATATGTCCATCACATATAAAAAAATTCAGGCAACCTAGTTGAAAAACGAAGAGAAACAAATATAACTGACAAAAATCATGGCCAGTCTAGATATAAAATCACTTTACACTAATGTCCCGGTTGAAAAATGCCAAAATCTCTTAAAAAACATCAACCATAATCAAAGATAGACCTTTCCTTACCTACAATAATAAAAATCTGCCGTCTCATCCCCAATCAATGCTATTTCATATTTAATAACAATTTTAGAAGCAAAAATTTGGATTAACAATTAGGTCGCATCTCAGTGGACTGATTATACGTATCTTGTTAGAATTTCTCGAATCTTAAATTAAAATATTTTACTTAAACAATCACCTTACTTCCGATATATAGATGGGGCTCTGTTAATAAATCTATGCGATACTGACTTACCGGATCTTGTAGATAAACTAAACAAAGTCGAACACACAATAAAATTTATTGTTCCGTCTTCTTAATAATAGTCGAGGGCAGTGGTTTTCAACCTTTTTGCTGGAGCGGAACCACAAGGAAACATTCTACTGGCTCGAGGAACCCCTGCGATAAATTTATTGTCTTATGCAAAAAAAAAGCTTTCAATTATTAAAATAAAATAAAAATACCCATCTTCAGATTTATTTACAAAAAAAATACAAAGACAAACTGTAAAAATATTGTATACGTCCATATGCAATTTTAATCTTGCTTCTACGGTTATTACACATGTATTAAAAAACTTCTGTTTAAATGGATTGCATTTATTTTCATTAAAAATTAATTAGTAGAAATGGAGAATGCAGCTTGAGATAATGCACGAGGGTCATTCAATAAATAAGGTAAATTTTTCAGTATAAGGACTTCTAATACAGATAGAAGCTTACTTTTTTTCAACGTATTCTCCCAGCACTGTCACACACTTTCCCCTCTGTGCACAAGCTTCCATATTCCCTCAGCGTAAAAATCTTTGGACTGATGTCTCAGCAAGTCTCTCACAACACTTTTGACTTCATCGTAACTTTTAAACTTCGTGCCTCTCGTGAACGCTTTCAAGGAACCAACAGGTGAAAGTCTGAAGGGGCAAAGTCTGGGCTTTAAGGGGGATGAGGGAGAAGTTCCCAGCCCATCTCGTTGATAGTCTGCACCGTTTGGGCTGCTGTGTGAGTCCTTGCGTTGTCATGATGCAAGATGACTCCTTCTGACTGATGCCCCCTGCGTTTGTCGCAACAGATAAGCTCAAAGTCCTTGCAATGTCATCCACTGTCACCCTTCTGTCAGACTGAATGAGGTCATTGACTGATTCGATCACCACAGGAGACCTCACTTCTGTAGGCCTCTCAGGCCTGTCTTCATCTTCAACACTGCTTCGTCCTTCTTTAAACAATTTAGCCCACTTGTAGACATTTTTTTGGCTGAAACATGTGGCACCATACACAGTTGACATTCTCCTATGAATTTCAACTTGTTTGCACCCTTCCGCAACCAAAAACTTGATAACTGACCGCTGTTCAATCCTGGAGCATGCTTCTTGATCGGCCATCTTTGTTAATCGCCAAAACTCTCAAAGTTTTTTTTAATCTGAAAAAGAAATTAAATCCATGTGAAAAAGAAGTAAAACAAATAAAAAAGAAAAAAGAGTAAGCTTCTATCTGTATTAGAAGTCCTTATACCGAAAAATCCGACTTATTTATTGAATGACCCTCGTAGATAAACTAAACTAAGTCGAAGATACAATAAAATTTACATACAACATGGAAGCAAAAATACTTTACCTTTCTTAGATACCATGCTACACCGAGTTGACAACAGCCTAAGACTTAGCGTCCACCAAAAATAAACTAATAAAAATGACCTAATAAACATCGATTCACATCGTGACAACAAAATAAAAACAGGAATGATCATGGGATTCTATTTGAGAGCACTGAGAACTTGCAGCCCTCAATATTTACATGAAGAGGTGAAATATATTGAAAATATTTCAAAACTGACTGTCATGGTTTCAATTCTCGGTGGTGGATGCGCACTGCTGATGCGTCCCAAATATATGACGAGACGGCTGTCCAGTGCTTTCTGCATTCTGTTGAGGTTTGATTCAGACTCAATGAATTACTTAATATTATATATAAATTTTTAAAAAATTACGAGACCAGTTGATTCCGCAGGTATGATCACCTAAATATTTGAATTTGAAACCTCTATATGTAATTTTTTAAATTTTTCACACGTGTATTTTTAATACTGATGTTTCTTGGTATAATACAACTGTGATCATTAATTTTGCTATATATATATATATATATATATATATATATATATATATATATATATATATATATATATACTTAATTTAAATCATATTTAATTTTGATTTTATTTATTAAGCTCTATTGGGAATCACATTAAACTTGTATATATATATATATATATATATATATATATATATATATATATATATATATTACGAAATGGACAAAATCCGACAATTATTTTAAAACATTTTGTATGTTCATATGTTATTTTTATGGATACAAATATTTAAGCAAATGCTCTGCTTATAGTAATTCAGGACGATAAATATCGTTAGTACTGTTTATTATAAGCAGAAAATATACTTAAATATTTATATCTACAAAAAGAACGTATAAACTTAAAAAATAACTTAATATATATCAATATATATCAATATATATATATATATATATATTGACAGATAGATATAAAGGGATATTTCTATTTGTTAATCCGATAGATTTTATTACTTAATCGTTAGTTTTAATAGATACTCGTATTAAAAAGACGTTCCGTTTATTCATTAAACTGTATACTTAATTGTTTATTTTCGTATGTCGGCTTGAATACTCGAAAAATCTTGCAAAAGATAAATAGGCACAATCCGAACCTGCGTTCCCCTAGCTGAAATCGTCATTAAATCTGACGCGCTTTAGAAAACCCAGTCACGTCGTATATTGATTGTCAAGAAAAGTTGCATACTGCCTTTAAAAACAGCTTTTTCTTTGCCTTGTGATGTAGACATATCCGTATAGCTTCGTATCCTAACGTAAACAAAGTAGTTTCTAAAGAAGTGATGGATGTTTTTATTTTAATTATTAATCCGACAGATTTTATTATTTAAACGTTATTTTTAATGGATACTCGTATTTGAGTAGACGTTCCGTTTATTCAGGCGAATATTCAGGCAGGTAAACGAAAATAAATAAATATATTATTTAATTTATATATATATATATATATATATATATATATATATATATATATATATATGTTGAATATATATATACTATGCTATATATGAATTATCGCTCTACTTGTGCACTGTGCTCTATTTTTAAATTAATATTATGAACCTTCGAATTTATATTTTATTCGTTCTCATTGCATTTGTATATATATATATATATATATATATATATATATATATATATATATATGAAGATTAAAGTTTCTATATTTACGGAAGTTAGTGCTTAAAATCACGGATAGATAATTTCTAACCCTTCCAAGGATTGGTCATGTTATATATATATATATATATATATATATATATATATATATATATAGATAGATAGATAGATAGATAGATAGATAGGTAGATAGATATTAAATATTTATCAGATTTAATCCAATTCTTATGTTGTTATAAGATATAAAATCAGAGCTGATATGACAGATCTATAAAGATCGCACGAACGTGTGTGTTTAAAGGCAGTAATTTGAGCTTTGCTTAAATGGAAGGTCTCTGTGGATGAACGGTTATAGCATGCTAGACTAAATGGTTGTTCCATATAGAACACAGGTTCGATTCCAGTCGGATTACGCATATTTTCTAAGAAATTTCTCAAACAATCAGGCCTCAAATGCAATTAATACTGTTTAATTAAAAGAACAGGCCATTTTCTCAAATAAGTGTATCTATAAAAAATGCCGTATAAACAGAATAT
>OZ038515.1:3252778-3277778 GCA_964036315.1 Acanthosepion esculentum | reverse complement strand
CAAAATCAAAAATAAAGAAAAAGAAAAAAAGAACGCGCATGCGCGAAATTAAAACTATAAAATGGCGATAATTTACCAATTGCACCCTGGGGAGTTAGGTGGCCAGATATAAGAGTTGATGTTTTCCCAGAAATTCTCTGACAGATATGTTGGGGTGTTCTTGTATGTGTAGCATGATGCAGAGTCCTGTTGCCAGACATAGGATCGTCTAGAAGCCATCATCTTGAACTGGGGCAGCCATAGCGCTTCAACGCACTTGATGTTGGCCTCCACGTTGAGTCAGTGGCTCTGTAGAAAGATGAGTGGAGGCATAACTTTACCACCTTTAGTGATCACACCGAATACCTTCGTAATCACAATTAGGCTCATCCAACTCTTTCACTCTGAAGTATTCGTATTGTAGCTTTCGGTGCGAATGCCAAGCAGTACATTATGCCGTTTTCAAATTTCTGGCCGAGTGAATTGCGTCGTAGTGCTCTTTTTCTCACGGACCGGTGCCCAACTGACCCTATTATACTGTGCAGTCGACAAAATCAAATGGACATTATTAAAATAGAATAACATTACGACAATTTACCCATCGCGACGCGTATATACATGCATTTATCTATCAGTATATTCGTATATATATACATTTATACTGTTTATTATAAAGAGGGCATCTATTTGTATCAATAAAAATAAAGTATAAACAGACAATATATGAAAATAATTGTCGAACTTTCATAATATATTCATTTCATAATATCTATCTGTCCATATATATATATATATATTGTCTATCAATCTATCTAAATCAGTATAGTCATATATCTATTTCGATATATTCATATATATATATACATCAATCTCAGTGTATTCATATATATATATATATATATATATATATATATATATATATATATATATATATATATATATATATATATATAATATATATATATAAAGACATTTTTATGCTTATACATTCTTTTTATAGATACAAATATCTAAGTAAATGCTCTCTTTTATAATAAACAGTATTAAACAACATTTACCGGCCTGAACGCCCGAGAAATTTTCATAGAAAATTTTCGTTCCCCGACAGGAATCGAACCTGTATCCTATACGGAACCGTCATATCGCCTGACGTGCCTTAACCGTCATATAGCCTGATGTGCGATTGGAAGATTAAAGTTTAAAGATGGTAAAATCGACCTTGCTGACCGAACGCTCCTCTGTGGCCGAAACGGTTAAGGCACGTCAGGCTATATGACGGTTCCGTATAGGATACATGTTCGATTCCTGTCGGAGGACGAAAATTTTCTATGAAAATTTCTCAGACATTCAGGTCGGTAAATATTGAATAATACTGTTTATTATAAACAGAGCATTTACTTAAATATTTGTAATCATGATGACACCGCTCAATTCAAAATGGCCGAATTTCTGGAATCTAAATGTTTCGTGCATACTAATTGGTAAGCGTTATTATGGTTTATATTAGTCATGGGACGATTAATCGGAATATCAGGAGTTTTTCAAAGTATCGGGAATCGGCATCGGAGCTGAATAATTCAGACCCAAACATTTTTTTTACCTTTTCCTAACCATTTTTAATCTTTTCAATTAGGAATCGGAATCGTTAAAAATTTAAGTATTGTTTTATCACCAGTTTATATCTCGTTCACAATATTTACATATTTTTATTAAATATTTAGGCGTTGTAAATTAAAGTTTTAGTAAGACAAACAAAAAACAAATTAAATATAATAAAAATTCTTTTAGATTTAATTTTTTCAATTTTAGATTCAGTAGTCAAGAAGCACCAATCACAACTGTCCCACTGACATTCACCATTATTATTTTATACCCGATATTGAATACAGGATATGTTGATTTATGTGAATAAAAATTCTTCTTATATAATATTCTTTGTTTTTTATTATTTTATTGCAAAAAGGCTTTATGAGTGGAAAATATTTATTTTTTTGTGATAGGTGTGCCGCGAAAATTTAAAGAACTCAATAGTGTGCCGCCATGTCAAAAAGGTTGGGAACCACTGCCGGAAGATGTGCTGAAGATGACGAAACCGCAAGAAAAAAGCGCAAAGTCTATCCTGGTTCGTAGAGATCAAATCAGGCAGACAGGTACAGCGGAATTACTGTAAAAAATATGAAAAAAAAAATCATCATGTCGTATTAGAATAAAGTTTGTGAAAACAGAAAATGTTTTTCAGAAAACAAAAACCGGACGTCGTTTAAATGTACTGCGTGCAACCGTTGGAGCCTATCTGGAAGTGTTCTGATGAGTTTAAATAAAACTTTTATTTGTTTACATAGGTTTTCCAACACACTCTGCGGACATCTGTCTATATTTCTAAAATTAAGTATTGTAACAGTTTACTCCGTTTTCGAACTGTTGTCCTCATCTTTACCATTGCATTCACGAGGTTTCGGCTAGTTCCCAAGTAGGCATCTACGCGGACGACACTACTATTTACTCTGCCCCCAAAACAAATCTAGTGTCGCTGACAAAACTAACCTGGCCGTTTTTCTCGAAAAGGGCCTTCAATCGGTTGTGGGCTGGGAGAGGAATTGGCTGGTTAACTTTAATGCCTCAAAAACAAAACGGCTCTCTATTACTCACCAGAGAGAATCATCCCTGCCTCCCATTAGAATGTCTGACGCTCAACTCCACGAGGGCACCTCTTTGCGACTGCTCGGCCTCACATTGTCCGCTGAGATGGAACAAATACATTGAGTCAATAGCTTCGTCCACCGCAAGGGAAGTTGGCTCCCTGTGCCGCGCCAAGAAATTTTTCTCGCCGGAGTCGATGCTTCAAATCTACAAATCAACCATTCGCCCTTGCATGGGGTATTGCTGCCATATATGGTCTGGAGCCCCTTCTGTTTGTCTCAAGGTCCTTGATAAAATCCAGAGACGGATATGCAATGTAAATGGCCCTGATCTGGCATCTCGTCTGCAGTCGCTCTCTCACAGACGTGCCGTCGCCTCCCTTTGTCTTTTTTACAAATACTTTCAACTAGGCTGACATCTCGCTCTCACCCTTTCACTGTCGAAACTGTTAAATGTAGCCGTATCTTCTACCCTAATAGATTCATGTCTCACACTTCTCGCCTGTGGAACTCTCTCCCCTTTTCCTGTTTCCCTGATAGCTATAATCTCCAACTATTGAAATGTAATGCCAATCGACGTCTCCAGATGCCTTGATCTATCCCCTAACCTTCTCTTCATCCTTTCCTCTATCACTCCTCTTTGCTCTCACTCCAACTCTCTGCATCCTCTTGCGTGCTAGAGGCTTCTAGCTTTGCTTGGGATGATCGCTTAACAAAAAAAAAAAAAAAAAGAAAAGAAAAAAAAGGTGTACGCTTGAGCCATATTCAGGTGATATTTGTTGGCTAGTGGATAAAAGCGTTGCTTGATTGACGCAAAATGTCGTTAGTTTAATCCCTGGTCACGGCAGAGAAAACAAAAGCCTGGAGACTCATCAAGGCGAATCAACTGAAACTGAGATATCCAAAGGCGTGGTACGTGGAATTAGAACAATATAGAAGCATGGACTAAATAAAGGGCTCGTTCGAAATTCCTACAAATATCACCTGATGAAGATTGGACTGTACATAGGCCGAAACGTCGTGAATGTGTCAGTAAAGATGAGGACAGAAGTACAAACAATGTATTAATGCATCAGAAATATAGGCAGTGTTGACAAGAAATAGATAGTATGAAAGAATAATACCTCGAATGGAAAGTGAAATAAGAGTTGATTCCACGCCACTCAAAACCTCCAATCTTCCCATGATACAAGACGCCATCGGAAGTGAAATAAAGGGAAATGACATTAGAAGGAACCAGAAAACCAATCCTAAACAAGAAAAATGGATAAACCTCTACCACTGTTCAAAAGAGGGGGAGGAGTGTGAACCGGGCGACAGACGAACCTGTCTTCGTATATTTGTCTTCTAGTGTTATTTTTTTAACGTGCTTCTCTCTCTCAATAATCTAATGGCTGGCAGCTCGTATCCCTGTATAGTAGGGAAGCTAGCCAATCCCTGGGGCAGGTTTCTGCTCCGGCACATTTTCTTTTTGTTCAACACTCGCAGAATCCACCTGTGGTTTAAGTTGCAACTATGTCGAGCGGACTTTAGTTACAGTTTCTGGGAGTGAGCCCATTAACAGTCAGCAGAAGGCCAGTACGTTCAACCCCTCGGTCCCGATGTGATTTTTTGCGAGCTCAAACATTAACGGTTCGCAAACAGTTCCTTTTACCCTATTGGGTCAAACCCGTGGCATGTTTTTCAATCACTTTCCAAAAGCTCCGTGCACTGGGATTGCCTTTTCCGAGTCGATAACATTAAGATGTCAACTTCCTGACAAATCGGCGAGATTCGGTCCCAGGCCTCATGACCGAGAGGCGAATGTTCTAATCACTCGGCCGCTCAATAATAATAAAATGCATGGGTTTGAGCGACACCCACAAGAAACATCTTCATGGCCATGCCTGTAACGTTGTTGGCACAAGGAGAGTTGGGGGATGGTCATCGGAAACCCATTCTTTATTTCCGGTTTAAACTGCACATTTATTTGTTGTAGAATAACAAGATGCAAGTTATAGAGAAATGGTTATAGGATAAAAGAGGAATTGTTCTGTCTTCAAGAATGATTATATAAAAAGCGTGCATTGTTTCATTTTCACTTTTTTCTTTCAATTCTTGACTTTTTAGTCTCAATATGTTTATAACTGTTTTTTCTTTCTTTCTGTCTTTATTTCTTTATTTCTTTCTTTCTCATTACTCTCCGTCACTTACGTTCTTTTTTTCGTTCTTTATCACTTTCTTTATTTCTTTTTATTCACCGTTACTTTCTTTCTTTCAGTTAACCATTCTCTATTATTGAGGTGTCTTTCTGTCTTTCTTTCTTTCTTTCTTTATTTTCTTTCTTTTTTCTTTCTTTCTTTCTTTCTTTCTTTCTTTCTTGCTTGCTTGCTTTCTTGCTTTCTTATTACTGTCCGTTTCTTTCTTTCTTTCCTTCTTTCATTCTTTCTTTCTTCCACCTAATCACTCTCTATTATTGAAATTACGTCTTTCTTTTTACTCTATGACTTTATTTATTTCACCTAATCACCTTCTTTACTGAAGTTAATTCTCTTTCTTTCTCTCTTCTTTCTTTCTTTCTTTCTTTTTACTCCCTTCCTTTTTTGTTTCTTTTTCCTTTCCGTTAGATTCTTTCTTTCTTTCAACTAATCACTATATCTTTCTTTCTTTCTTTCTTTCTTTCTTTCTTTCTTTCTTTCTTTCTTTCTCTCTTTCTTTCTTTTTTTCTTTCTTATTACTCTTTATTTCCTTAACATAATCACCCTCTGTTATTACGGTTTTATCTTTCTTTCTTCTGCCCACTCACCCTCAATTATTGAGGTTCTTTGTTTCATTGTTTGTTTGTTTCTTTCTTCCTAATCACCCCTGTAATAAGCTTTGTTTGTTCCTTTGTTTGTTTCTTTGTTTGTTTGTTTCTTTCTTATTACTGTCCGTTACTTTCTTTCTTTCTTTCTTTCATTCTTTCTTTCTTCCAGCGAATCACACTCTATTATTGAAATTACCTCTTTCTTTTTACTCTTTATTTCACCTAATAACCTTCTTTCTTGAAGTTAATTCTCTTTCTTTCTTTCTTTCTTTCTGTTACATTCTTTCTTTCTTTCAACTAATCACTGTATCTTTTTGAAGTTCTTTTTACTTTCTTCCTTTCTTTCTTTTTACTTTTTATTTCCTTAATGTAATCACTTATTACTCAATCTATTATTACGATTGTCCCTTTCTTTCTTCTGCCCAATCAACCTTCATTATCGAGGTTCTTCTATTTCTTTGTTTATTTCTCTGTTTGATTCCCCCCATTAATAAGCTTTCTTTCTTTCTTTCTTGTTTCTTTCTTTCTTTCTTTCTTTCTTTCTTTCTTTCTTCCTTTAATAAACCTAAATTACTGTCTTTGCTTTTTTATTTGTTTCTTTCTTTTTTACGTTGTACATTCAATTTCAAATACAGTCTAATAAATCTAGTTGCGTTTATCAAATCAAGATATCGTTCAAACAACATCTTTCTTTCTTTCTTTCTTTCTTTCTTTCCCTCTTTCTTTCTATTACTCTCCGTCACTTTCTTTCTTTCTACTCTCCACTACTTACTTTTTTCTTCCGCATAATTACCTTTTATTATTGAAATTAGGTCTTTCTTTTTACTATATTACTTTCTTTCTTTATTTCACCTAATCACCCTTCATTATTAAAGTTAATTCTTTCTTTCTTTTTTTCTTCTTTCCTTTCTATCTTTTCACTTCCCTTCTTTTACGTTTGTTTCTTTTTCCTCTCCGTTACATTCTTTCTTTCTTTCACCTAATCACTGTATCTTATTGAGGTTACTTCTTTCTTTCTTTCTTTCTTTCTTTATTTTTTTCGCTCTACATTCAATTTCAAATTTAGTCCAATAAATCTAGTTGCGTTTATCAAATCAACATATCGTTCAAACAAACAGATTCTCAGGAAAACACTAAACATACCAAACACAGTAATAATCACATATTGATCCACAAATAACAGATCGATGGCACTTCGTTCTTGTACACAATTTTTGAAAAACAAACAAACAATAAACCATTAAATGTCACATTAAAAATGTTGTTCGTCAAGTGAAGCAATTCAGGCATTTATGGGTCGAAAGATAAAATTCAGGTGAATAGTCGAAAGAGAAAATATTTGTCAGATATCAAATTCCTGCTTGCAATTAATGTCGCGCCACTTCACAAAATGAAACGTGCTATTTGGTGTAAGAAAGGCTCTGAATTAACGGTATTCCGATTTATTTGTTTAATTTCCACGTTTTCTATAATTTTCAAAATGTAACATTGGTGACTGTCATTGATTGATGAGGTCACACACGGAATAATGTAATTCCCAACGTGAAACTCGCATTCTCAATCTATTTATATGAATCATTGTTATTCTAGTTTGATAAATTCTACGGAAGGCATAATGGTCTGACCAAATATGTATTCCAAAAGCTAAGCAGAGAATTAAAAGACAGTAAAATTTCGTTTGAAACAAAGACAAGAGTACTGAACTGTTACATTATATCTGGCCCTCCGTATGGAAGCGAATGATGGGCAATCTCTTCAAACATGAAAAAGAGACTTGAATCAACAGAAATGTGGTTCTACAGAAAGATGCTGAGAATACAGTAAACATGTGAGCAAATAAGTTTTTTGGAGAGAATGGAAACAAAGAGAAAACTTATACTTATTATCAGGAAGAGGTAGTTGAAATTTCTGGGGCATGTAACGAGGAAAAAGAGTTTGGAAAATCTGGTACTCATAGAACAGATAAGGGGAAAGAGGGGTAGAGGAAAGCAGTAGGTAACATACTTGATGAGCTTGAGCAAAAAAATGCGGAGCAGGTTTTAGGAAAAATAACAAAAAGACAAAACATATTAAGAGCTACAAGTGTCAGGAAGATATGGAGGGCTATGAACGCCTACGTCATGAGAGGACACGGCACATAAAAGAAGATGTTTAGCTAAAAAACATACACACAGAAAAGATACCAAAAAACACGCTACTTACATACGATGTATTGAGAGAAGTCAGTTTTACCTCTCCCTGGGGAGAGGGCTGAGTTTATTGTCCGGTGCATGAACGTGAAGTGCCGAGGGGGGTCGGGAATTCTTGCACAGTACTACCGATGAACCCACTTTAAACTGAACACATCCGTCACATCTGTCGCTTGTTGTGCGAACTGGTAAATCTACTTGATGAGCTTGAGCAAATGGATGTTAGAACAGGGTTTGAGAGGAATAGCAAAATGACAAAACTTTTTAAGAGCTACAAGGGTCAAGAAGATGTGGAGGGCCAACATCACCTACGTCTTGAAGGGACACGGCACATTAAAGAATATATTTAAATATAACTTGGTGTGAACGCACATATCTTAGTGGCAACTAAAAACGCCGAAGTGTTTTCCACACTATTTGTCTTTCGTATTTCTTGGCTTTTTTTTGTTATTTGGAAGTAACGAGAGAAGAAGAATGTTGACATGTCTTTAGAAAATACGTCATGTTCTCAGGAGTATTAATTCCATGCTGCCATAATGTATTAAATAAATGCCGAGATAGATAGATAGATAGATAGATAGACAGATAGATAATGAAAAGAATGACAGAGATATGAACAGAAGGATACATGCATACAGATAGATAGATAAAGATAGAATCGAATCGAATAGATAGATAGATAGATAGATAGATAGATAGATAGATAGTGAGTAGAATAAGATAGATAATTCGATAGATAATGAGTAGAATGAGATAGAGAGGTAGATATATAGTGAGTAGAATGAGATAGATAGATAATGAAAAGAATGAGATAGATATGAACAAAATGATACATGTAGATAGATAGATAGATAGATAGATAGATAGATAGATAGATAGATAGATAGATAGATAGATAGATAGATAGATAAAGATAGAATCGAATCGAATAGATAGATAGGTATGGATTGAATCGAATAGATAGATAGATAATGAAATGAAGGAGATAGATATGAACAAGATGATACATGCATATAGATAGATAGTGAGTTGAATAAGATAGATAATTCGATCGATAATGAGTAGAATGAGATAGAGAGGTAGATATATAGTGAGTAGAATGAGATAGATAGATAATGAAAAGAATGAGATAGATATGAACAAAATGATACATGTAGATAGATAGATAGATAGATAGATAGATAGATAGATAGATAAATAGATAGATAAGGATAGAATCGAATAGAATCGAATCGAATAGATAGATAGGTATGGATTGAATCGAATAGATAGATAATGAAATGAATGAGATAGATATGAACAAAATGATACATGCATATAGATAGATAGTGAGTTGAATAAGATAGATAATTCGATCGATAATGAGTAGAATGAGATAGAGAGGTAGATATATAGTGAATAGAATGAGATAGATAGATAATGAAAAGAATGAGATAGATATGAACAAAATGATACATGTAGATAGATAGATAGATAGATAGATAGATAGATAGATAGATAGATAGATAAAGATAGAATCGAATCGAATAGATAGATAGGTATGGATTGAATCGAATAGATAGATAGATAATGAAATGAATGAGATAGATATGAACAAAATGATACATGCATATAGATCGATAATGAGTAGAATGAGATAGCTAGATATATAGTGAGTAGAATGAGATAGATAGATAGATAGGTAGGTAGGAAGGAAGGAAGGAAGGTTTTCAGGTAGGTTGGTGGCTGCTACACGGATTCAGATATGGGCAGTTCAAATGAGTAGGAAAGCCTTTTTTTATTTTAAACTGAAAAATCAAAGTGATTCGTTTACCCGTTTTCGTTCTAATAGATACCCACGTCCTTAGCATGAACAGAAGGACGTTATTAAAGGACTTCTGAGAAATAACGAAAATACAAATCTTATTAAAAGATATAAGACACAGGAAGATGTGGAGTGCCATAATCGCCTACGTCATGAATGGACACGTCTCATAAAAGAAGAAGATATTAAAATATATGTTGGTGAATATGTGTGGACGCAAATATCTTAATGGCTACTAAAAACGTCGAAAGGATTTCATCACTATTAGCCTTTCGTATTTCTTTGGTTTGTTTTGTTGGTGTTTCTTTCTGTCGTCATGAAACTGTCAAACAAAAACTTCATCACAATAAAGGTTTCGTAAAAATCTATTCGGTCCTTTCTTTGAGCGTGGGACTCAACAGGTGTTTTTTGCCTTTAGCTACCTGTGCATATTACCCTCCGAGTTCGATGTCTTTTTCTTTTATAACCTTCCATACAGGATCTATTGTAAGTTCCTTCATTTATTGTTTGATTAATGAACAAGTTAATGAAGTTATTCTGGTTACACCATCAAGGTCAGAGTCCCAGAGGAAAGACTGATTTTGATTCTTTGTGCCTTACACCCGAAGCTTTCTTACAAACTTGTATTAAGCTTGGTGAATATAATTGCTTTTCATGCCTGTCTTTCATCATCATTACTCTGGTGTAGTGAAATAATTTAGCATTAACTGCCATATTACAAAATCGTGGAGAGCCATGATTGCCAACGTCCTGAAAAGACACGACACAAAGAAGAAGAAGAAGAAGAAGAAGAAAGGAGGAGAATAATGAGGAGGGGGATGAGGAATAAGGAGGAGGGGAGGAAGAGAAGAATAAGAAGGAGGAGGAAGGAGAATAAGAAGAAGTGAAATAAGTCAACACTGAACCATGTGGCCTTGAATTATTGTTGAAATTTCCAGGGTGCATAATGAAGAAAGAGTGCTTGGAAAATTTGATACTCAGAGGTATTATTGAAAGTAAGAGTGGCAGATCATAACCTATCTAATGAGCTTGTGTAAATGGTTGGCCACTACCGAGAATTGAAACCCGGACAGTTAGGTTATCAAGCGAACGTCATACCAACTGTTCCACCGAAGAGGTAGCAAATTAGACTCAATATAGCGCCGCTCGCTCAAATATTCCGTGGTGGAATACACAGTTCGTATGACGTTCGCTTGATAACCTAACTGTCCGGGTTTCAATTCTCGGTAGTGGATGCGCACTGCTGATGAGTCCCAAATATAGGACGAAACGGCCGTCCAGTGTTTTCTGCATTCTGTTGAGGTTTCATTCAGACTCAATGAATTACTTAATTATAATTGTCAAATCCTCCTCAAATCAAATATATATATATATATATATATATATATATATATATATATATATATATATATATACAGACAGATAGATAGATAGGAACAGACTGCGAGAAAATGATATGACCACATGATATAGATCAATAGATAGGTAGAACTGATATATATATAACTATCTATCTCTAGATCACTAGATACATAGATAAATATGCACAGACTGAGATAGATATTAACAAACTGAAATATATACATAAAAGGAGACAGATTGTGCAAACTGAGACTGATATATATATATACAGATAGATAGATAGATAGATAAATCGATAGGAACAGACTCCGAGAAATCGATATGACAACCTGAGATAGATAAATAGATATTTAGAACAGGTATATATATATATATATATATATATATATATATATATATATATATATATATATATATATATATATATATATATATATATAGCTAGCTAGCTAGCTTGCTAAATAGATAGATAGATAGATAGACTGATAAAGATAGAGAGAGAGAGAGAGATTGGGGAAAGAGATGAGAAGGGAGAGTCAGGGGGATAGTTTGAGTAATGATAGATTGAGATACATAGATTTGAGCAAACGGTGATGGATAGATACCTACATGCATAAATACATACATACATAGAAAATAATCAGGTCGATCTACGATTGGTGAAGCCTCACTCAGTTCCCGCCAACATGCTTTTACTCTAACTGGGCATTAACTCTTTGTCTTTTCATATTTTTTTCTTAATTTTAACACTCGTTCTTTATTTTAAAAAAATATTTTTATAGTTCGGCTTCACATGATCACTACTTCCGATTTTTCTCAGACATTTTGTCGTTCGGCTTATAAAAATAGAAGAACAATACCAGGAACTAAGGGGAGATAACTGGTAATCGATTACTATGGACCTATTCGTTTTTAATTGTTCATGACAACTGCCATGACTGACACCAAGACTCGATTCTTTTTCCACTCTGTTAATGCAAAGGGGCACGTCGATTTATATGCGCCCCATAGCAATGAAATTGTGGGTGTTTAAAAATCAAGAGAATGGGTGAGGTTATAAAATAGTAGTGGAGAGAAGGGAGGAGAAGGAGAAAGAAGAAAAGGTTAAAAGAGAAGCCGACAGAAAACAAGAAAGAAAAGAGATCGATAGAAATAAAGATATCAGTGGCCAGATGGTTACAGCGTTATGTCCGCGTTCGAATCTAACCACGGGCGGTTAGATAAGATGGTGACCTATTCATAATATCGTGATTGAGAGATGGTCATAGTAAACGGCACTTTTGTGAAGTTTCTAAAAATCATAACAATCTTATTTTTATCATTTCACCACAAACAAGGCAATAAAGCCATTAAGATGCGGAGGGGGTTAAGAGAATAGGAGAAAAATGACAATCCTATTTTTTATCATTTCACCCAAAGCAAGGCAATAAAGCCATTAAGATGCGGAGGGGGGTAAGAGAATAGGAGAAAAATGACAATCCTATTTTTTATCATTTCACCCCAAGCAAGGCAATAAAGCCATTAAGATACGGAGGGGGGGGTAAGAGAATAGGAGAAAAATGACAATCCTATTTTTTATCATTTAACCCCAAGCAAGGCAATAAAGCCATTAAGAGGCGGGGAGGGGAAGAGAATAGGAGAAAAATGACAATCCTATTTTTATCATTTCACTACAAGCAAGGCAATAAAGCCACTAAGACGCTGGGGAGTGGGTAAAAGAATAGGAGAAAATTAAAGAGAATGAACAACATAAGACCGGGAATTTAAAAAAAAACAGAAGATAATGATTGAGATTGCGTTTATCTTTTTGAAAATCAAAGTTGACTGTAAAGCAATAAGCCGGAAGAGATTTCCACAAGCGAGAAGTCCAAGAGAAGAAACCGTTAACATAGAACTTACGGTTACATATGGACATTTCAGTTGTAAAATGATGAGACCTGGCTGATAATCGCGTGATTTCCGCAGGCGAAAAGTGCAAGAGTGCAAATCTGTGAGTCTAGACTCTACGGTTACATTTAGCCATTTTAGCATTAAAATAGCGAGAACATCAAGAATCTCGACACATATAGCAGAAACACCAGACCAGATGTGTCAACGATATTCAAATCAAGGACTGATGACTATGAGAAGTAATGAGGTCAACCAAACAAAGAAATAGGATAAGATACATTCTGTGAAATTCAGAATTATTTAAGATAATGCATTGAGTCTAGAACAAGAACACTCAACAGAATGCAGAAAGCACTGACGGCCATTTCGTCCTTTTTGGGACTCATCAGCAGCGCGCATCCACTACCGAGAATCGAATCAAGACCGTTACGATACAGCACAAGCGTCATACTACTGGACAAGCGGGCGTCGGTGACGAAGAGGAAACTAACTAGACTCAATATGGCACAGCTGCTCCTAATTCCGGTAGTGATACACATCCAAGAATGCATAACACAATGAAACCGATCACAATACTATATATATATATATATATATATATATATATATATATATATATATATATATATATTTGAACAATAATTAACAAAATTAAAAAAATAAAATCTTCAGACACACTGGGTTGTATATTAATATTCCTTTTTTATTATTATTTCATTTAGATTCCTTGACTAGTTTCGGCCAACAGGTCCATCATCAGGAGAAAAATAATTTTTTGCTTGCTGGTATATATATATATATATATATATATATATATATATATAGTTATATTTATATTTACATATGCTCTATCTCTGATACTGAGCACTTTATTCCATAAATATAGCACACCTTAAAACTATATTTCTTAACATATATATATATATAACGTATGGCCACCAATTGGAAGTCAAGCAACACGGAATCCGCGAAAATCGAGACCAAGACAAACATGAAATACATGGTGAAACTCGTTTGGGTGAATAGGCAAATAATTGACGCCCTGGAACAGGTTTATGATGACAATGCCCCGATCGAGAAGTCGGTTCAGACGTGGAAGAAACGAAATTGAAGATGATCCCCGCAGTGGCAGGACACCGACGTCAGTTTGTGAATATTGATGCTGTTTCACGACATGATTGTAAAAGAATAGACGAATAAACAATGAATCACTAGCAGACACACCCAACATCTCCGTGGATTCTACACATAAAATTCTGGGTGCAGAGTTTTTGTGGTTGAGTAAGCTTCCCGCTTGATGGGTCTCTAAGCTGTTGCGCCCAGATTAGCCGAAAACAAGAGCAGACCTTCCAATGGAATTTTTGAACAAGTGTAATCAGGACTCTGAAGCTCTCTGCAGAGAATTGTGACAGGGGATAAAACGTGGTTCTATCAGCACGATTCCGAAGACAAAATTTAATCAAAGCAGTGGTTGCCCAAGAATGGAAATGAACCAGTCAAAGAAAAAATCTGAGCGTTCAAGAGGAAAGGTCATGGCCACTGTCTTCTGGGATGCAAAAGGGACTGACTGGTTGATTTCCTGAAGAGTAAGAAAACAAATTATGAATACGTTTTGAGAAAACTGTCCCAAAATCTCAGAAGAACGCACTGGAAAGCTGCGTCAACGCGTCTTCTACCACCACGACAATGCATCCTCAAACGAAGCTCGGCAGACAAGAGCTATGCTACGTGAATTCCGATGGGAAATCTTCCGATATCCGCCTTACACCCTCTATTTACTCAGTTCGACTTCTTTCTCTTTCCAATGTTAAAAAGATCATTGAAAGGTACCAATTTTCCATCGGTTGAAGATGTAAAAAGAACTGCTCTGACAGGGTTCAGATCACATGACCCGCAGATTTACTCAGACGGACTTAAAGGCCGGTATCAACGGTTGCAGAAGTGTATTCAGCTTTTGGAGCATGTGTTGAAAAATAGACATCATAACTGAAACCATTTTTTTATAATGTCCTTTTTCCACGAACTTTTTGAAGCCATCTCGTATATATATATATATATATATATATATATATATATATATATATATATATATATATATATATATATATATATGTATATATATATATATATATAATTGAATTGGAAAAAGTCCGACAATTTATTTAAAGACATTTATGATATGTTTAACGTACTTTTTTTAGATACAAGTATTTAAGCAAATAAACAGTATTAAATGTTATTTAATACTGTTTATTATAAAACAGAACATTTGCTTAAATACTTGTATCTATAAAAAGAACGTTAAACATATCATAAATGTCTTTAAATATATATATATATATATATATATATATATATATATATATAACATAATTTGACACTCCCAGGACATATTGATAGGGAACAGAATTTGACACTTCTAGGACATATTGATAAGAAACAAAATTTGACACTCCCAGTATATATTGATAAGAAACAGAAGTTGACAGTCCGAGGACATATTGATAGGAAACATAATTTGACACTCCCAGGATATATTGATAGGAAAAATAATTTGACACTCCCAGAGCATATTGATAGGAAACAGAATTTGACACTCCTATGAAACATTGGTAAGAAACAGAATTTGACACTCCCGGGACATATTGTCTGAGCAAAGAAATGAATACCTAACGAAATAGCAACGAATTACCTAACTAAATAATAAAACGTATACAGGACATGAATTACGTGACATAGCAACCAGACAAATCTTGTTTAGAGTTACAAATGACAGGATGTTGTGGAGAGCTATGATTGATTATGTTCTTAAAGACATGAACCGAAAAAGAAGAAAAACAGAAGAGGAGGAGGAAGTCTCAATGAAAAAAAGAAATCATCCCCCAACAGGCTGGCCACTCGCAATGACTGGAATTCTATAAAGAGATACGTCACGTTAGTTCGAAATCTGCCGTAAGGGGGAAATAGTGCAATTTAAAAAGAAGGAATAGGAATAGAAGATAGAAGAAAAGAAAGGAAGGAGGAAGAAAGGAAGGAAGAAGAAAGGAAGGAGAGAGAGAGAGAGAGAGAGAGAGAGAGAATCTTCAGTGTAGGGAGAGAAAGAAGTGTATGAAGAGAGGAAAGCTGAGAAATAGACATAGAAGTAGAAAGAGATTTATGAAAATAAAAGATGTCCCTAATTCTTCAAACTCCATCATTCTGCGCCGACGCAGAAGTGGAAACAATGTGGGTGGATTCATGCGTTTCCCAAGGCTAATAGTACCAAGTGAACACACGCAGCCTTAGTCAAAACTGTGTAAATATCCATTTATTCGAAAGCAACAACAACAACAACAACAAAAAATGAACCTCGTAAAACAAACACAACACGACTTTAAGCTTTTTTCCAATAACTTTCATGAAGATAAATTTTTTTTATTCATTATTTTCCAATATTTTATATTTCCCGTTATTATTATTGCTCGTAATCTCAATTCTGAACTTCAGAATTATACGGAAGCTTCATCCTTCTTCTTCCAGCAGCAAGGACTCTGATCGAGAGATCGGAAGTTTTGAGAGTCGTAGAACCACCTTTGAATTGTTGTTGTACCCAGGTTCACAATGACTGACCCAGGATGGTAGTCGCGGTTTGGGACTCAGCTACGGGCAAATATAGTGAACGTCTCGAACAGAAATCAAAACGCAAGGAAAGTATAAAAATACATTTTTACAGTAAGGATTCCAGCGATACATTTTTTATAAATATAGCAATAGATACATATATTAAAACAATAAGAAAGAACAGTAAGATTTATTATCCGCTGTACTTAGCAATTATTTTATTTTAAAAAATCAGTGCTCGATACAAACAGTAGACCATAATATTATAAATATTTTCTTTTTTAAAAAAATGATTCCATCGCAACAGAAATTTCTATGTTTCAAAACTGAAACTAAAATTGTAAATTTAATTACAAAAATTAAACTTTTTAAGTTTAATTTTTATAATTAAATTTAAAAATTTAGTTTCATTTTTGAAACAGAAATTTCTGTGTCGCGGTGGAATCATGTTTTAAAAAAAAAAGAAAATTATATTATAACAATATATATTTATAAATAAAATACCAACAATACATTCTTATAGTAAAATGACCAATAATATATTTTTATAGTAAAATGACCAACAATATATTTTTTTAGTAAAATAACCAACAATATATTTTTATAGTAAAATTACCAACGATACATTCTTATAGTAAAATGACCGACAATATATTTTTATATTAAAATTACCAACAATATATTTTTATAGTAAAATTACCAACAATATATTTTTATAGTAAAATGACCAACAATATATTTTTATAGTAAAATTACCAATGATACATTCTTATAGTAAAATGACCAACAATATATTTTTATAGTAAAATAACCAACAATATATTTTTATAGTAAAATTACCAACGATACATTCTTATAGTAAAATGACCAACAATATATTTTTATAGTAAAATTACCAACGATACATTCTTATAGTAAAATGACCAACAATATATTTTTATAGTAAAATTACCAACGATACATTCTTATAGTAAAATGACCAACAATATATTTTTATAGTAAAATAACCAACAATATATTTTTATAGTAAAATTACCAACGATACATTCTTATAGTAAAATGACCAACCATATATTTTCATAGTAAAATTACCAACAATACATTCTTATAGTAAAATGACCAACAATATATTTTTATGGTAAAATGACCAACAATATATTTTTATAGTAAAATTACCAACAATATATACTTATAGTAAAATGACCAACAGTATACTTTTATAGCAAAATGACCAATAATGTATTTTTAACCATTTGCCTATTCTGCGCATCATATGTAATTTCCACATCCGGGCATCATATGTGTTGCACCCGAGCCACCATTTTAAAAGAGTGGTAAAACTAAGGACGCTTAAGAAAAAGAGTCTATTATTGCACAGGATATATGAGGAAACGCCTAATCTAATATTTTGTGTGTCATATATGAACACAGGACGCTTTCCTGTTTTCAGATTTATAAGTATTGCAAGGCAACTCAGCGTATTTGGCAAATAGAATCTTCTGATATATAGTGTTTCACATAATAAAAACCTGTGCATCACATGTGATACACAGAACATAGTGTAAATAACTTATTATTTGAACGTTTTTATTATGTGAGTCACTATATATCATCACGTCCTATTTGCTAAATAAGCTGAGTTGCTTTGCGATAGTTATAAATCCGAAAACAAGCATGAACGTTTGAATATCATGCAAGAAAATGCCCTGGATAAGCACAGGGTTAAATTGTTCTATTGGCCATTTTGCTATAAAATGTATTGCTCGTATTTTGCTTTAACCATCAAGCTTTGTTTAGAAGTCTAAATTAATCGTTGAAAAATTGATAAACAAATTGTACGTTCTGTGTACCACATGTGAATATATCACCATATTCTATTTGCCAAATAAGCTGAGTTGCTTTGCAATAGATATAAATCTTAAAACAAACAGTACACAGGAAAATGCCCTGGACAGGCAAAGGGTTAAAGCAAAATAACGAGAAATACATTTTATAGCAAAATGGCAAATAGGACATTATATAGTAGAGTTACCAACAATACATTTTATGGTAAAATGACAAGCAATACATGAACATATATTGTGAAAAAAAAACTGAAAAAAAAAACACTTTTTTTATGATTAATCGCCTTTCTTGCAAGGAGAAACAAGTTTCACTCCTTGTTTGCTTTTGTAATATTATTTAAGAAAAGAAAACTTCCGGTACGTAGTTGTAGTTTAGTCACGAAATGATTTAATTCTCTTGAATTGATTATAAAGTTTGAATTTTCATATTTAGATTTCAGCATTAACTGACCCATAGAGGTCTTGATATGCCGCTAAACAAAAACAACCAAACCAAACAATCCTGTAGCCCAGTGTCAATAACAGACACAAAAATTAAATAACAAGAACTCCTACAGAAAGTAGTAAGGGAAAGCAAGATAAAAGGACTAAGGTTCAATTGTATGAAGACAGAATGCATGGTTGTCAGCAAAAGGAACAATCCAACATACAAATTACAAATTAGAGCTACCAAAATCAAGCAAGTCCAGAAATTTAAGTATCTGTGACGTGTTTTAACAGAGGATGGAAAGTTTAACACCAAAATCCAAAGACACATTGGGATCGTGGAATATGCCTTCCAAAATCTAAACAAAGTATTTATTTCATCTACCAGTCTGTATACTCAAGAAAAATTTAAAAATGTGCCCTCTGGTAGGATTCAAAAATATGTCCTCCAACAATAGATTTTTATAGCGTAATGACAATCAATTGATTTTACAGTAAAACTGAAGACATGACATACATTGTAAAAAAACAACAATTTGCTATGATCCATCTAATTTCTTTTAAGGAGAAACAAGTTTTCACTCCTCGTTTGATTTTGTAAGAGTATTTGGTTAAAAAAAATAACTATAAAAAATATAAATAATGTAATTCTCCTGAATTAAATATAAAGTTTGAATTTTCATATTTAGATTTCTGCATTATATAAAAACCCATAGAAGTGTTGATATGCCACTAAACAAAAACAACTAAAAACCAAATTCTTCTTCTATGCGTTGAGTCCCTTCAAAACTTGAGCAATCATGCCTCTCCAAGATATTACATAATTTGAATCTCTACGCAACGTTTGGCTCTTATTACTCCAAGTTCCGTTCTGCTATCCGTTTACACCACCTCTTTAAGAAGGTCACTCGATGTTTTTCTCTAGTTTCCTTGCCTAAATTGTGTACTGTGTGTCACTTTTCCCAAGACTTCTTTCTTTATTACTTAGCCCAGAAACTTCAATTGTCTCTTTCTAATTAACAAAAACACAGTACATAACCATTATAATATAAATGCATCTTACCTAACACTCATCAAAGGAAAGTCTAAGATATCCCATAAAATGGTAACACCAGATACGATGAAATGTAGTCACAATTATTATCTGAAATGATTCATCAAATGAATTCGGTCAACTTAAATTTATTAAATTTAATACGACTGGGAGGATACAAAGATTTACTATCGATGGGCGTGATCTTAACAATATAAGATAGGAGGTGATATTGGCTTTTATGGTTTATTTTGTTTTACGGCATATCAACCTCAATGAGTTATTTAATGCTGAGAAGATTTTTTGGTATATGTTATGAATAAAAATATGTATTTCTAAGAAATCAATTTGTAGACCCGGTTTCATTGTCAAAATGTTTTTTCAAAAACTTATTACTGGTAATTTATTCAAAAATGTATTGCTAGTAATATTATATTTTCAAAAATATGTTGTTAATATTTGTCACTAGAAAAATATATTCTTGCAATTTCATAATGTTTTGACTCCATTTTGGGGTTCACTATATGTCTATAGGTGGGACCCTAACAGGTTCTACCACTCCGAGTCAAGGTGGATCTGGGAACAACGACAAATAAGAGGTGGTTCTACCCTCATCAAAACCTCCTGACCAGAGGCCTTGCTCCTGGATTTATTTCATCGTAAGGTGGCATTGTATTGATTGCCGGCTCGGAAAGAAAACTTCAGGATCTCCTAGAGAGGTTACGAGAAGAAAGCGAGGAAAATAGACTAAACATCAAATGCAAGAAGACAGAACACATGCTCATCTACAAGTGAAAAATCCCAAGATCTGAACACGGATTCAACTAGCGAAAGGAGTGTGGGTATACAGGTAGCGATTATCTCTCTTTGGTTGAGATATGTCACATGGGTCACATGACGGCCGCTTAGTGACGTCACTTGATACACTAACGAGTCAATCACTTTGTTGACAGCAGCCAAAGCCTAGTTCTTGCTTTTTTAACCCGGACAAATCTGCCTCTCCAGCGGCTTACAAGTCCAAGGTGCCGTTTCACTTTGGGAATATATCTTCCGAAATATAGAAAGAAAATCCGGCTCGCAGTCCTCAATTTAGCAGAACCCACGACTAACCGTTTCCCCATTGTGGAATATATCCTCGACTGGGGCATAGAAGATGAATCATTTTGAATCTCGTGTCCTAAACATGGATTGTCCAGAAACTCAGATGAATCTCCATCTTATATGTAAGATACTGATTTTTTTGTTTCTCCTTGCACTCTGCTTTTCCGTGTGAATATATGTGATATATATATATATATATATATATATATATATATATATATATATATATATATATATATATATATATATATAAAGGTTTGTGTATGTCTTAGTAGTATAAACGTTTCTCTGAGAACAAAGCATGTTTTTCATTCCTTTTACTTTCTGCCATTCCGTTTCGTCCATGAATTACGATGTTATTATAACACGGATATAATAATGCTCATAACAGGGGGGGATATGAATAGGAGAAAAATATCTTTCTTCCATTGCTCTCTTCCGTTACAGAAGCATTAGATAAAGCTAAGCAAGATACTGATAAACGTTGAATTTTCATTAAAACAAAGAAGAAAAGGGTACGCGATTGCTATGTGCTATCCCTCCTCTTATATAGCAGTGAATGTTGGATAATCTCTCCATTGACGAAGAGAATACTACATGTAGCATAAATGTGATTCTACCGATGAATATTGAAAATTCCATGGACGGGGCGAGTAAGGAAGACTTCAAGAAAATGGTTACAAAAAGATTCAGGAAAAGGCAGCTGAAATTCCCTTGACCCATAAGAAGGAAAGAGGGTTTGGAAAATTTAACTATCGTGTGACATATTGAAGGCAGCGAGCCACTTTATGATCTTGTGTGAATAGATAAAGTAACGGGGGGGGGGGAAAATCTTAGCAAAAGGAGAAAACCGCTAAGATCCCCGAGGCAGAGGAAGTCGTAGAGAGCAATGCTTGTCTATATCAAGAGGAAACGCAGCACGTAGAAGAAAAATCTATGTGTAAATAATATAACGTAGAAAAAAGGTTGTGAAAATGTAATAGTATGACTAAATTCAAACTTCATTGACTGCTGGCTTTCCGTGGCTTAATCGTTGAGGCACCGGCTATGTAAGACCGGCTCCCAAGTATTTTCTTCTTTCTTTTTATGTGCCGTGTCCTTTCCTGACGCAGGCGATCATGGCTCTCCACTTCTCACTATCCGTTGTAGCTTTCAATAAGTTTCGTCCCTCTGCCATCATCCTCAGACCACGTTCTGTCATCCACTTGCGTAATCCCGCCTATGCGTTGCTTTCCCCTGTCTCTTTTTCCTTCTATTCGACCTGTGAGTTTCATATTCTCCAGGCCTTCCTATTCTCATTACGTGGGCCTGAAATTTCAGCTGCTTCTTCCTGATGCTAATATAAGTTTTTACAAGCATTTTTTCTACGTCATATTGTTTACATATAGATTTTTTTTATGTGTGCTGCGTTCCTTCTGGATATAGGGAAACATCGCTCTCTACAACTTCTTCCGACTTTTGGATCTTAGCGGTTTTCTCCCTTTGCTAAGGTTTCCGCCCAAGTTCCGTCATCTATTCACACAATATCATACAGGTGCAATTTCCGATTTCGGCAGAGTTTATTTCTTTATTTTTTTTTCAATTCATGCTAGTAGGTAACGGTAAAAGAATGCTAAAAAGATTTGACCAATGCAAGAAAATAAAAGAGAAATAAGAAAAGAAAATAGAAAACAATGCAGATGATAATGAGTAAAAAGAATAGATAACAGTTGATAAAAATATAAAAAACGAAACAAAACAATGAAAAAGACAGAATTACTATTAGACTGAAAGAAAAGGAAAAGGAAACAAGTGAAGTGAAAGTGAAAGTTCATCGTACTGTGATTATTCAAATAATGTCGGGCTATTAATATTGTGAGTTCGATTTTCATTTACGGATTATTTTGGGCTCGGTGCCAGAAAAAGATAAACCTCTTCGGTAAAAAAAGAGAAGAAAATAAAACGAAAAAAAAAAAGAGTAAAAACAAAAGAAAGAAATAAAAATAATGAACGGAAGGAATAAGAAATAAATTAAAAAAGTGAAGACAAAAAAAAGAAAGAAAGAAAAACGAAGAAAAAAGAAATGAACAAAAAGACAATAAAAATAAAAAGGGGGAAAGAAATATGCAGTTGTAATAAAGAAGAGAAAAACACAAAAAGGAAGAAAAGAAAGCAAAAAGAAAGGAAAAACGAAAACAAGTGAAGTGAAAGTGAAAGAAGGCGCGTCGTAATGTGATTATTCAAATTATGTCGGGCCATTATTACTGTTATGAGTGTGATTCTCACTGAGGGCTTATTTTGGGCACGGTGCCATAAAAAGATAAACCTTTTCCGGAAAAAAAGGAGAAGAAAATAAAACGAAAAAAAAAAAGGGAGTAACAACAGAAAAAAAAGAAATAAAAATGAAGAAAGGAAGGAATAAATAAGTAAAAGTAAAGAAAGAAAAAAGTAAAGAAAATAAAACGAAAAAAGGGGAGTAAAAACAGAAGAAAAAAATAAAAATGAAGAAAGGAAGGAATACAAAAAAAAAGAAATAAATAAAAATACAGAGCAAAAAAAAAAAAAGAAATAAAAGAGGAAAACGACGAAAGAAAGGATTAAAAAAGACATTTAAAAATGAGGAGAAAAAAAAAAGAAATAAACTAAAATGAAGTAAAAAGAATAGTGTAAAAATAAAAAATAAAGAATAAAGTATTAAAAAAAGAAAGAAATATGCAGTTGTAGTAAAGAAGAGAGAAAACAGGAAGAAAGAAGAAAAAGTAAAATTAAGGACGAACGGAATAAAAAAGAAAGAAAGAAAGAAAGAAAGAAAGAAAGAAAGAAAAGAATACAGAAGGAAAAACATAAAGAACGAACGAAAGTATGTCTGAAAACAGCGGTAAAGAAGAAAACAGAAAAAAAAGGTAAAGATAGAACGGAATAAAAAAGAAAAATGAAGACAGGAGTAACAACAAAAAGAAAGAAAGACAAATAATGAAAGAAAAATAAATGAAGCTGAAAAGCAAGAAAAAGAAAAACGATGAAAATATAGAGAAGAAAAGAAATACCTAAAAATGAATGTGACCGAAACGAAAAAGAAAGAAAAACAAATGAACTCAGGATTAAAAACGAAGAAAAGAGAAAAAGAAAGAAAGAAAAATGAAGTCTGGAGTAAAAGAGAAAAAAGAAAGAAACGTAAATGAAGTCTGGAGTAAAAACGAAGAAAAGAGAAAAAGAAAGAAAGAAATATGAAGTCTGGGGTAAAAACGAAGAAAAGAGAAAAAGAAAGAAAGAAAAATGAAGTCTGGAGTAAAAACGAAGAAAAGAGAAAAAGAAAGAAAGAAAAATGAAGTCTGGAGTAAAAACGAAGAAAAGAGAAAAAGAAAGAAAGAAAACGAAGACAGAGAGAAATAACAAAGAAAGTGTAACAAAGAAAAAACTAATTTAAAAAAAAAGGATAAAGAAGAAATGACAGAAAGAAAGAAGCGCGAAAAGTGAAAAAAATAAAGAAAACAGGGAATGAAAATGCACTCAGAATTAAGGCAGAAAACGACAAAATAATATAAAGAAAGCAAAAGACATAAACCAACTAAGAAAACGAAAGTCTGAGTACAAAGAAAGAAATTACAAAGTATGTAAAAGTATTATGTAAAGAAAATGAAAATATACTGGAAAAAGAAAAGAAAAAGTTTCAAAAAGAAAGAAAGAAAAAAGAATGAAAGAAAGCGAGAAAGAAAGAAAGGCTATGGGAAATAAATTGATTAAGAAACGCAACAACAACGAAAGGGGGGGGAAGAAAAGAAATAATTATATCAATTTATAAAACAGTGGGGGGGGAGAATGTTCAGAAAGTGGGCAGCGGCAATGAATGAAATGTCTTTGTGTTCCAAAATTCAAAGCCATTATTAAACATTATCATCCTTCCTAATAGTCAACTATGACCCTAGTCTACGAAGAAGAAACGGTCATAAAAATGGCTAATAGCCGACAAGGGCGAAGATTAGTGTAAAGATGTATAACAGATTGAAAAATAAAATGAACGATCATAAATAAAATGGACCCAATCAATGGAAATTGAAATTAACAAATGAATAAGTGAAAAGGGTTTATACTCATATTTCTGTTTTATCCCTCCGTTAGATAGATAGATAGATAGGTGGATATGAACAGACTGAGATAGATATGAACAGACAGAGATAGATAGAGAGATAGATAGATATGAACAAACTGAGATAGTAGATAGATAGATAGATAGATAGACAGACAGACAGACAAATAGATAGATAGATAGATAGACATATAGATAGATAGATATGGAAAGATATAGATAGATAGATAGATAGATAGGTGGATACAGACTGAGATAGATATGAACAGACTGAGATAGATA
>OZ038515.1:3215278-3250278 GCA_964036315.1 Acanthosepion esculentum | reverse complement strand
TTTTGCTCTTTTGACATAGAGATCTTCCTGGATCTATATCCTCATGGAAATTCCATACGGATTACCATATTGTATTATTATTACTATATATATATATATATATATATATATATATATAGCAATCATTAATTAGATGAACATTCATTTATATTTATATAATTATTTAGATATGCATTGGCGCGCATATATATCTCTCTATATATATATCTATATATATATATATATATATATATATATATATATATATATATATATATATATACGCACACGCACATATATTTGATGCTTTGATTATATAATTTAAATTGGCAAATAAATCTGATAGAATCAATTTAATTTTGCCTATTTAAATCGTTTAATGTTTATTTGTTCTGGAATCTTTCGATAAATACGGAAGAAACCAAATGAAATTCATGGGGAAGGTAGCGTCGAGGAGAAAACGAAGACATCATTGCGCATGTTCCATTTGTTCACCGTTAATGAATGCTTTGACCCTGAATTATTAATCACGAACTGCTGACAAGAAGTTTAGTAAAAAAAATAAAATAAAATAAAATGAAATAAATAAACAAAGGAGATGTAAACAAAATAGCTAACGTGCGTATGAAATGAAAATATGTTTGCGGTTTCATATAATATGCATAAGTTTGACGTGTTTAAATTTACTTTGAAATTTACATATTCAATTAGCATATCCCGTTTGCCTATCCAATAGAAAACTTCGTCAAAGACCACTGACAAGGAAGGAAATATTCCGAATCTCTCGACAGAAACATCGATCCAAATGATTCGAATAAAATAAACGCAGGTAAATAAAAATAAAATAAAATAAAACAACAGTCCATACATAGAAAGTGCGACAAATTGATTATGGTCCTTTGAATGAAACATCTGTTTATCCCATTACCCGTGACTGCTGTCACCTTTAAAAGAACTCTCCATTGTTGGAAACATACTTTGAACTCCTTTTCAAGAATAAACCTTCATGCAAGTGTTGCGGACACGATAGCGTTGCAGTGCCGGCCTACGAAAATAAGGCCTTGAGCCAGACACTACACACGACTACCGAATCCACAAACAAAGTTAGAAAAAAAAGATATAAATAAGACGTGTTCTTTATACTGTACAAACGTACAGCAAAAATAAGTAGACAGGCAAAATGACGAAAGGTAAAGGAACTAATTTTATTAGTGTTTAACAAGTAAATTGTCTTCAGTGGAGACCATCAGTAAAGTTACTGGAAATGTTGTAGTTGAAAAAGAGGTAGTGACTAGTAGATTGTCTTCAGTGGAGACCTTCAGTAAGTTACTGGAAATTTGAAATCAATGGAAAGGCCATGTCAAGTTGTCACAAAAGATAGGTAAGGTTCCGCGCCAAAATTTAAATTCAAGATGGCTAAGGCGGGAAAAAGTTCCTCAGGAAGAAAGTTCAGAAAGTCAGTTTATAATGAATAATAAACATACACGGCAAAGAAAAATACTCACTGCGAGAGTTTGTAATTGTGAGTGTAATGTAATCTTTTTTTAAGGTGACTGGTTCTGAAAGGACAGAGTTCGAAGATTATGAAAATTCTTGTTCTTCATTTCGAAGGTTTCGAAAGTTCCCTCTCATGAAAGTAGGCGGCTCGAAAAAGATGTTCGCTTCAGGACGAAAAATTCGTCATCGTAAAATGTAATGTGACGAGAGTGTCGTATGTGTTAAAGGTACAGCGACGAGCCATGAGGGCTAGGCAGTGTTTGCCGGTTAAAATATCCCTGTCTGTATATATGGTTTGACCGACGAGAGATAAGTGAGCCGTCTGCCCGGTTCAAACGAACCTGGGACGACTGAATTTGAAAAGCCAGATTGTCCATGACGTCAGAGCAAAACGCGGGAAAACAGCGAGCATCAGCAGCTTCCCCACCTTCGGCCAAGAACAACGGTTTACTGCTATTACTAGCCGAAAGTGAAAGGAAGGAGTGAAGACTCGCGCGTGCGTCAAATTGAAGGTGGAGATAGCGTGCTATCCCACACAAGTAACCACCTAACACAGAATGATCTTGCAACGTTACAAGCACCATATATTTTGGTTATAGGACATGGCACAAACTGACCGACCATTCTCAATGTTGTCACAAGTGCAATTGCTGAAGAATTAAGCACTCGTAAATTACACCAGATTTCTTTTTCTTCACTTATGCAGTGAAGATATTGTGGAATCGTCCACGTTATTTTAACACCCCTGCTGTGGGAACAATCTAATCTTTACACCCACGTAAAATGATCTCATCCAATGAAAAAATCATATTTCCTATCTGAGAATTCTATTGGCTTACATCTCGAAAATTCGAAAGCTCACGTGAAAAGAAGTAAATTGCGCCAAAATTCTGTGTGCCGATTTTGATATCCGAGAACTTATAAAAGGAAGATTTTGGACTGACCAACTCAGTCAGCAGATTGAACCCAGAGAGATGCCAAACAAAACAACGCTACTCAAAACAATAACTTTCCCGCGCAAAAAGAACATCACTGACTCAACGACAACTGGCCCGAATAATCCTCTGTGACCAAGAAAGATTTTCAAACTTTAAACAAACTTTGCTTACCTAAAGTGAACAAGAAAATATTCACTACTATTTAAGTAAAAATTACGATCGAACTAAAACCTTAACTACAGTTAAGGGTACGCAACTTCAGATGACTTAACCAAAAAACAGTACGTAAATAATTTCATACACATTCATGTTGAATTGGAAATGAACATTTAATTTACCAAAACTCATTCTACCATAACTTTGTAATAGTACACGAATATATTGAAACACTCGAACAATCCGGATATTATAATACAAAACATCATTTACACACCAACTTTTGATAACACAAAACATCATTGTAAATATTGTTTAATTGTATATAAATGTGCGTATTATTTGAATTGAATTTTTGCCTTGTTGTGTTTCACATGTTAAACATATTTATTGCTAAGGATGAATGTATAGAACACACCAGCCTAACAACCAAATCCTTCTGATAATTCCCAACTCTCTAGTTAAAGAAACATATTACATTCTACTCGTCCCCAACGATATGACATTTCTTTTCGTGGTTTTATTTAGGAATCAGTAATTTAATTACTGATATATTTTTGGGACTTATTATCCATTTAGTGCTAATGTAACATTGAAAATAAACGTGTTTGCAAAGTTGCAAGACATTGTTGCTGGCACGTTGTTGGGTGTGTGCAAAAATCGTATTGGCAACTTCTATGTAATGTTAGGGAAACATCATTTTGTTAGTTGGATTGTGACGTCTTGCTGGGTGTCAGGGATCTTCGTCCTTTCAGGGTAATTTTTAGTATTGGAAAGCACCCTCACCCCCAAACCCTTCCCCACCCCAAATCACTGGGGTGCCAAATGTGGTAAATAATTAGAATGGTTCATTTTTGATAATCGAATTCTTAGCCCCGAACACCCAAAACTCTAAGGCATTATTTCCCTCCCTCCTCGACACTGACGCGCTGTTTCACGGCTCTTATTCAGATTGTTGATATGAGAGTACTTTCCTTTCATTTCCTTTCTTTCTTTTTTCTTTCTTTCTTTCTTTTTTCTTTCTTTTCTTACCTTTCTCAATGACGTCATATGTCTTTCTTTTTTCCTTACCGTTTGCTTTGCGTTCTCACTCTCTCTATTTCTTTATTTCCTTCTTTTTGTTTCTTATTTGTTTCTTTGTATCCTCGGTCTCTCTATTGCTTTCTTGTCAACATTCTTTCTTTTTTCTTTCGCTTCTTCGTTATTTGCCTCTTTGCATTCCCACTCATTCAATTTATTTATTTATTCTTATTCCTTTTTTCCTTTCTTCCATTTGTTCCATATTCATTTATTTGCATTCACACTCTCTGAATTTCTATCTTTCTTTTGTTTGCACGTTGTTTGTTTCCTAGATTGATCATTATTCCTTTTCTCACTTTCCTTCTTTCTGTCGTTTCCCTTCAGTTTTCTTTCTTTCTTTCTTTCACTTGCTCGTTATTTGCTTCTTTGCATTCTCATTAATTCTATTACTTCATTCACTTCTTTCTTTCCCACTATCTTTCTTTTTTTCTTTCTTTCTTTCGTTTGTTGTTTATTTGCATTTTCACTCTCTCTATTTCTTTCTTCCTTTCTTTCTTTCTTTTTTTCTTTCGTTTGTTCTTTATTTGCTTATTTTCATTCTCATTCTCTCTATTTCATTCTTTCTCTTTTCTTTCTTTCTTTCTTTCTTTCACTTGCATGTTATTTGCTTCTTTGCATTCCCATTCATTCTATTTATTTATTCACTTCATTCTTTCCCACCTTCCTTCTTTCTTTCCTCTTTCTTTATTTCTTTTTTTCGTTTGTTCCTTATTTGCTTATTTTCATTCTCACTCTTTCTATTTCATTCTTTCTCTTTTTCTTTCTTTCTTTCTTTATTTCTTTCTTTCTTTCTTTCTTTCTTTATTCCATTGGAATGTTATTTGCTTCTTTGCATTCCCATCCATTCTAGTTATATATTTAATCACTTCTTTCTTTCCCACTTCCTTCCTTTCTTTTCTTTCTCCTTTATGTCGTTTCCCTTTCGTTTTCTTTCCTTCTTTCTTTCTTTCTTTCTTCCTTTCTGTTATGGGTCCTTACCTATAACTACGGAATGAACTCTCCCTAACACTATGTATACTACGCCTCTCAAGAGAGAGAGAGAGAGACGAATCGAGTCGAGCCGATAGTAGTTCACTCCAAACCAGACTGACAGTCATACTAACACCTTTAACATCTTGTATTATCCTTCCGTGTAATATATATTTGTTATTTCTACTCTTGTGTTCTTGTTGTTCTTCCATGGTCCTAACCTGGACCATAACAATTTCCGTCTTTCTTTCTTTCTTTTTTCTTTCTTTCTTTCTTTCTTTCTTTCTTTCTTTCTTTCTTTCTTTCTTTCTTTCTTTCACTTGCTCGTTATTTGCTTCATTGCATTTCCTTCTTTCTTTCTTTCGTTTTTCTTTTTTCTTTTTTCTTTCTTTCCTTCCTTTCTTTCGTTTTTTCCTTATTCATTTATTTGCATTCTTACCTTCTCTATTTCTTTCTTTCTTTTGTTTGTTCCTTGTTTGCTTTTTTGCTTGATCAGTCTTTCTTTTCTTTCTATCCTTCTTTCTTGCTTTTTCTTTTTTTCGTTCTTTCTTTCTTTCTTTTGTTTGTTCCTTACTTTTTTCTTTTCATTCTCATACCCTCTATTTCTTTCTTCCCTACCTTTTTGTTTCTTTCTTTTTATTCCTTATTTCTTTCTTTGCACTCTCATCCTCTCTATTTCTTTCTTTCTTTTCGTTCTCTCTTTTCATTCCCTCTTTTGCGTTTTTCCTTTCCTTTTTTTCTTCCTTGTCATCTCTGTCTTGTCATGTCGTCCTTTTGTCTTTCTTATTTTCATTTATCACACTTCCCCCACCTTTATTCTCTTTTATCCTGTTCGATTTTCCATCATAGATCACAGAAAGATTTCAATAAAAGAACAAAAACTTTCCATAAAAATATCAAACAACAACAACGACATAAAAAAAAATCACCTGAAAACGCACAGCGGACCACAAAGATGAAAAAGAGAAATTAAAGAAAAAATGTTATTTAGATGCAGACTATGAAGTGTCGACAAAACATCGAGAACATAAAAATGAAACTTTATTGAGGATGAATAATTAAACATGACAAACGTACCAAAAGCCAAGTGAACGAGCTCTTACGGTCGTATCACGTTGAAACACAGGTGCCTGTACGATCACCGAAACTAAGCAACGTCGACCCTGCTCACTACCTAGACAGAATATCCTTTTAGACTATCTTTTGCTAACAAAACAATAAAGAAAGCACTGCACATTAAAGAACGCTTAACGCAAAAACAAATCAGAAGTAGCAGTTTCAGGGGATAGAATCCTTTTCATTAAAACGGTGCTGGCATACACAAAAAAGAACGACGTCGAATACATTTATAATAATACCTATATTTACATCTCGACATATAATTATTAGAGAACTAACTAATATGCTAAAACTTGAATTTACTCTATCACCTGTAGTAATTGTAAAAAAACAGGCGGGAAAACACGAGGCATTTATTATACAGTTTAGAGTGAACAAGAGCCAGTTCGGGAGCACCCTTCTAAATGACTGTTACAGGGATAACATCGGGTCCACATGCTTTGTTGGGATCTATGTTAGAGATGATAACAGAAAGCGTTGAAGGGGTTATATGCATATTGTGAGAAGTTAGACAGGTATACTCCAGATGAGTCAAGGGTAAAGTTTGGTGAGAATGTACGGGCAAAACATTCAGCTTTATGAGCAGATTACAGTCAAAATGTTAGACATAGGTCCAGTTTACACTTGATTCAAAATGGCAGATATCTGTTCGCTTTGCACTACAGTAAAAAAAAGTAGGTCTCAGTCTGATTTAAACGCTCGAAAATAATTGATAGAGTTTATAGCCAAGTCTGTAATGTGATGCACATGAAGTCTGCTTAAACAATAATTATAATATTATAATAATTATAAAAATAATTGGTTTATAGCCAAGCCTGTAATATGACCTATTTTTATTAGGGGATCTCTTCCTCTTTAAGTCAAAATGTCAACGTATTCTGATGCGGTGAACTCTTAAATAAAGACGTATCAAGTCAGCAAACAGTTTTCCTTGTTCTCTTATTTTATTGAAATTTAATACTTATGAGTTGTACCAAATTTCAAAAGCCTACAATGTACAAAGATTTAACAGTGCCTTATTTTCTTCTACTGTAAAACAGCTGGAATAACGAAAGCAGTCAAAACAGCCTTCTTTATTCTATATTCTTTAACTGTAGAGTTTGGTAAAGCGTGGCTCTTGGTGACTGTTCCGCCTTCCTTTTTTGACATTTTGATTTCTTTCTTTCTTTTTCTGGAATATTAAAAGACTGATATCAATCAATGATTTTTATTTCTTTTTCTTTTTCTATCTAACTTTCTTGTTCCTCTGCTCCATTTTTTCTTTCTCTCTTTATTATTTTCTTTCTTTTATTGTCTGTTTCTTTCTTTCTTTCTTTCTTTCTTTTTTTTCTGTCAAGGGGTCGCCCCTTTTCACACAAATGGACTCACCCAAGGTATACATATACTACTACCAGTGAATACCCGGATAGTCTGCAATAGAGGAGACGGCGACTTCTTCTCTGTTGGACGGTCGAACTCTCTGCCTCTGTGCAGAGAGGAACCCGGACGAGGCTCCGTCGAAGGGCAGAGTCTCGTTCGAGGAGGTTAACCAACCCGATCCCGTTGATACGTAATCAACGGGCATTTTTTGTCCAAGCCTACGGGCTCGGGAATACCCCTCTTTAAACCCGGCCTTATGCCACATCTATCCCTCGTGGGGGGCAGTAAATACTGTCTGTAATAGAGAAGGGTAGCACAAGAGTCACAGTTAGTGAGCACGTAGACTCAGTAAGGAGTGATACCGCGATACTTCAATACCAAGAATGTATATATATTATTGCTAATAACCTGCCTTCCTGGATCTACTAACCCGTATTACCAGTTTGTATTATTACGTTAATGCATTTATTTTCCTTATCCATTCCTGGCGTTTGTTATTCATTGATATCGGATTCATCCCGGAATCCACAACACTTTCTTTCTTTCATTCTTTCTGTCTTTCATTCTTTCTTTCTTTCTTGTCATTTATCTCTCTTTTTTTTCTGGAATATTAAAAGACTGATATCAATCAAAGGTTTTTATTTCTTTTTCTTTTTCTTTCTAACTTTCTTGTTCCTCTGCTCTATTTTTATTTCTCTCTTTATTCTTTTCTTTCATTTATTTTCTCTTTCTTTCTTTCTTTCTTTCTTTCTTTCTTTCTTGTTATTTATCTTTCTTTTTCTGGAATATTAAAAGACTGATATCATTCAATGATTTTTCTTCTTTTTTCTCTCTACCGTTCTTATTTGCCTACTGTCTTTGTTTCTTTCTTTTTTCTGTCTGTCTTTCTTTCTTTCATTCTTGCCATATAGCATTCTTTATTTCTTTCTCAGGAATATGAAAAAAACGTAACCGTCAATGGATTTTTCTTTTTATTTATCTATCTATCTATCTATCTAGTTTTCTTGTTTTTTTTCTTTCTGTGATTATAAGATTGAGAGATGGATATCTGCTAGTATTCTTTCTTTTTTCTTTCCTTCTTTCTTTCTCTCTTTCTTTCTTTCTTTCTTTCTTTTTTCTTTCTTTCTATGCTCATAAGTGTGAGAAATTGATGTTTGCCAGTGTTCTTTCTTTCTTTATTTCGTTCATTCTTTTTTCTTTCTATGCTTACAAGATTGAGAGATAGCTGTCTACCAGTGTTCTTTCTTTTTTATTTCCGTGTTTGTTTGTTTCTTCTTTCTTTCTTTTTTCTTTCTTTCTATGCTCTTAAGTTTGAGAAATAGATGTTTGCCGGTTTCCCTTCTTTCTTTCGTTCTTCCTCTCTTTTTTTCGTTTTTTCCTTAGTTCTTTTTTTTCTTTCTTTGCTTATAAGATTGAGAGATAGATGTCTACCAGTGTACTTTCTTTCTGCTCCTCTACACAAATGCGTCGTTTGTGTCTGTCATTCTCACCTTGGCTTCCTTAAATGTCTAAAATGCTACTCACCTAGTCACACCAAGACAACGCAATTGCCAACCACTTTGATGTAAGAGTAGTTGAAAAAGAACAGAATTCGTTTTTGCAGTCTTATATCTTGTTAAGTTCTGGACTCTTTGATCAATGAAGTATTTAGCCTAGAATACCTACAACAAAATAAATTGAAAAAAGAAATGGGTTAAGGCATGTTTTAGTTATTTGCGTTAAATAAATCCATGTTAATTATCAATAAGGATAACACAGGCAAGCACACACACATATATATGTATATATAAGTAGACACTGAGGTAGATGGAGTGGCGATAGTCTGTTTCATTGTTGAACATAATCTTCAGGCCATGTGTTTTGTGCGTTGAGTCGACTATGTATATCTATAGCATATATACATAGTCGATGCAACAAACAAAACACATGGCCTGAAGATTACGTTCACGCATGAAACAGATTGTTGCCGCCCAGTGATAACTCCAGTATCTACTTTTATATTGAAATTGAGCCATTTTACCCATAAATATAGCATAGCTTAAAGCTTTATTATATATATATATATATATATATATATATATATATATATATATATATATATATATAGAGAGAGAGAGAGAGAGAGAGAGAGAGAGAGGTTCCTGTCGGTGAACGCATATTTTTTACGAAATTTCTCGAACATTCAGGCCGGTAAATTTAATTAATTCTGTTTAATTAAATACAGACCAGTTACTTAAATAAATTGTATCTATAAAAAAAATGTATATATTTTCTGTGAATTTAAAACATTTCAACTGTTTTTTTACTGCTTATGCAGCGTTGTAGATTTCAAAGTTCAAAGTTCAAGTGTTGTTTTGTATTTTTTCGGTATAAGGGAAGTAACTTTATTTGTTTTTGCTCATACATATATAATTTTCTTTATTTTTGCTCATACATATATAATTTTGTTTGTTTTTGCTCATTGCGTATATTATACATGTATCATAAGCATTTAAGGACTTTGTTGCTATACTCATAGTTGACTTTGGGCTTTAACTCTCTTATATAAAGGGCTTGAAGGATTTTTAGTTTTTGCATCTTGTTCTTTTTATATAATATACATATATACATATATTTTCAATTAATATCTGTCTAATCTGTAAGTGTGGGCATAAATGTTCATTAAAGTGCTGATATCAGAAAAAAACAAAAAGACTATCTAAATCTGATAGGCTTAGGTCATATTTTGGGCTTTAGATCTCATATATATATATATATATATATATATATATATATATATATATATATAATTAAGTAATTCATTTAGTCGGAAAGAAACCTCAACAGAATGCAGGAAGCACTGGACGGCCGTTTCGTCCTATATTTGGGCTCATCAGTAGTGCGCATCCACTTCCGAGATTTGAAACCCTGACAGTTAAGTTAAGTTATCAAGCAAACGTCATACCAATTGCTCCAACGGGCCTTGGCGACGAAGAGGTAGCAAATCAGACTCAACATAGTGCCGCTCGCTCACATATTCCGTGGTGGAACTCAACTAAAGTTCTCTGTAACCATAGGACTTTGCCCCCTGGCGCCACGACTACTATCATCAAGCCGCTCAAACTGAAGCATTAGAAGCCGGATCAAGCAATGATATAGACATGATAAAAAGATTTATGAGGATTTGATAATTATAATTAAGTAATTCATTGAGTCTGATAGTAGTCTTGGCCCCAGGGGCACAGTACTATGGTTACAGAGAATTTTAGTTGAGTTCCACCCCGGAATATGTGAGCGAGCGGCGCTATATTATTATTATTATTATTATTATTATTATTTCCTTTGATTTTTGGTGTGGTCACATGTCGTTCCGTGTCCCGCCCAGAGACCTAAGGTCAGAAATGGCATCATGACATTCTCCACTGACATAAAAAAAAAAGAAAATATTTTACATAGATAAATCCCTTCGTATGGTGCGGACTGTACTCGTGAGAACAATTTTTTGTATTTCTTTAAGGCAAGAGCTTCCAGGAATCCCTTCAATTCGTCTGCTGGAATCTTTTCCAACCAATTCGAAGGCCCCAACTACTACAGGATAGTTGATGTTCCCACGTGCCACATTTTTTGAGATTTCGATTTCATTATTATTATTATTATTATTATTATTATTATTATTATTATTATTAAACAAAATGATTGACGTAACGCTTCCAATATTTTGTAACATTTAAGAAAAGAAAAACAAAAGATACACTAGTGTTTAACAATATTTCGACAGTACGTCTGTCTTCTTCTTCAAGTTTTGCTTAAGTTTGGTTTGGTTGGTTTGTTTTACGGCATATCAACCTTAATGGGTTATTTAATGCCGACAATATTTTTATTGCTAGTAATGTATTTTTTCCAAAAATGTATTGCTGGTAATATTTTTTCTTCAAAGATTCATTGCTGGTAATATTTTTTCCAAAAATGTATTGCTGGTATTAAAACCTATTTTTACACTTTCATAGTATTTTGACCCCAGTTTAGGCGTTAGCTATTTGCCCATAGCTGGGACCCTAACTGGTGCTGCCACCCCGGGTCAGGGTGGACCTGGGAGCACCAGCAATTAAGAGGTAGTACCACGCTCCTCAAAACCTCCTGTTCAGAGGTCTTGCTGTTGGATGTCTTACCCAGGACGCGGATGTAGTGTATCGTCTTACCCAGGTCAGCAAGTTTGTTTAAAAAATGCCCGCAAGTATAAAAATATAAAAGAATACAAGACCTTTCACAAATTCCGCTTTGTTGAAAAAAATAACCCAAAGTGAATGAAATGCAACTTGCTCGAGTTGAATGTAACTTAAACGTGAGTATCAAGATGGCGATGGTGCACATCTTGAAATTTTCAGAGAGTTGGTTAGTTATTAAGCGCAATAGTTTAGTATAAATAATTTTGTTTATCTCCTGCAATTATTGGAGCTCAGTAATTTGTCTATGCAATTAGTTTCATGTGTCCTACTAAATGAGTTGAAAGGTCTATGGATTCTAGATATGTTTTTTTTCAGAATCCACCGGCTTTTTAACTCTATTTCGGTGGTATTAATATGGAGTTATAGCCTTTTTGCAGATTTTGTCTGGGATTCCTATCGTATTGCGTCTTTTAGCAGTATACAACTTTCTTTTTTGCTTTTTTTAAGCTTATCACCCCAAGCAAGGCTGGAAGCCACTAGCAAGCAAGGGGTTACAGAAGGTTTGAAGGAAGAGCAGATAGGAGTGTTAAAGGAGTGGATGAGCAGTTATCCACTACACCATCCGCACATCCAAGCTTACTACAAATGGTACTGACGAGGCTCGATCTTGCTTATCATCATTAGTTTCAATGTGATATGGCCGTAAGCCGATATATATATATATATATATATATATATATATATATATATATATGTTTTTTTTTTAAGCGTATCACCCCAAGCAAGGCTAGAGGCCACTATCACGCAAGGGGTTAAAGAAGGGTTGGAGGAAGAGCAGATAGGAGTGGTAAAGGAGAGGATGGGGAGAAAGAGAAAGACAGTGGGTCGATCAAGGCAAGGGGGTTACAGAAGATTTGGAGCGAGAACAGATAGGAATGAAAGGTGAAAGGATGTGGAGAAGGGAAGTGGATAGATCAAGGCAACTGGAGATGTCGATTGACGTTACACTTAAATAGTTGGAGATTGTATTTGTCAGGGAAACAGGAATAAGGAAGGGAGTTCCACAGGCGAGATGTGCGTGACATGAAGCTATTGGGGTAGAAGAGACGTCTACATCTAACAGTTTCAACGGTGAAGTGGTGGGAACGGGATGCCAGCCTCGTAGGACGTTTAAATTCATGAGGCCTAGGAACCAGCGAAAGCAGCTCGTCGGAGCAATTACCGTGAAAGTATTTGTAAAATGGCGCGTCTGTGAGAGCGCGTCTTGCAAACTAGTTTGTCATTAGTGACGATTGTAGCTATTTCATTACATACACCAAAGAGCAAATAATATTACAGTTTCTCATATACTAAATATCTGGCATTTCGTCCAGTTTTATCAGTAAAAGCGTGCTGAACTTGTTTAATTATCAATTGTCTGCGACTGAATTTTTTGTGCTATAGCATGACTGGGAATTTTCCAGACCCCCATTGTCTATAAAAATAGAAGATAGCTTAGCTGAGTTCGAGCAATGTTTTTTTCTTCAATTATCCAAACTCACTCTTCTATCTTTAAGTAAGTTCAGCGCATTTAAGACGTGATTTTATAACCTTACCCATGAATATTCAGGCACCGCTGTTGACCTTTCTGAGTTTATATGGCGACGCGAACATTTCCATGTTATTAAATCTCTCCGTTGCAATAAATCTCTTGTTATTAATAAACCCGGTGATGGAATAGGTGTGGTTCTCTTAGATTATAAGGACTATTGTGAATAAAGTAATGCTACTTTGGGTGACGATGCAGACACATTTATACAATTAGGACCTGATGATACACACTATAAAATCTACTGAGCTAAAACAGTGATTCACAACCTTTCTTTTTATCCATGGGCCACTTTTACTCTTAATTTTTTTTGTTGGACCCCCATAACCATTCGATGAGAAAAAGAAAGGTTATATTTTTTAGTAATAGATAAGTTTAGGAATTGTATTATATAAATAGCAAATGCCTTATTTTGAAGTAAAACTAATTTAATGAAATTAAACTTCTATTTCACAACTAAATTCTATGGAACATTTATGTACACTAGTTAAATAACTCATAATAATCCATTTGAAAATATGTGAGTAATTAACAAATTTTTAAAAAAGTTTATTTATCCAATGAGTTTATTTATCCAATGAGATCCATGTGGTTGATGCGGCTTTGCGAGTTTTTTTTTCATATTGGGCTAAATCGATGTCAATGATAGTTGAAGATCACTCCGTTTCACGAGTCTATTAATATATTAATTAATTTATATTAATATGTTGATATTTTAGTTTAGTTTATTAATATTTAAAATTAATATTATTATTTATTATTAATATATTAGAATATTTTATAAAATAAATTATAATCTTTATATATTTTAATAATCCGTACATTACTCTAGAAATATTTTTAGTATTTTAATATTTCATACATTACTGTAGTAATATTTTTAGTATTTTAATATTTCATACATTACTGTAGTAATATTTTTAGTATTTTAATATTTTGTACATTACTGTAGTAAAAGTTTTAGTATTTTGATATTTCATACATTACTGTAGTAATATTTTTAGTATTTTAATATTTCATACATTACTGTAGAAATATTTTTAGTATTTTAATATTTCATACATTACTGTAGAATATTTTTAGTATTTTAATATTTTGTACATTACTGTAGTAATATTTTTAGTATTTTAATATTTCATATATTACTGTAGTAATATTTTTAGTATTTTAATATTTCGTACATTACTGTAGAAATTAATAATTCGTACATTACTGTAGAATTATTTTTCGTATTTTAATATTTCGTACATTACTGTAGAATTAATATTTCATACATTACTGAAGAAATATTTTTTAGTATTTTAATATTTCGTACATTACTGTAGAAATTAATATTTCGTACATTACTGTAGATTTATTTTCGTATTTTAATATTTCGCACATTACTGTAGAAATTAATATTTCGTACATTACTGTAGAAATTAATATTTCGTACATTACTGTAGAAATATTTTTTAGTATTTTAATATTTCGTACATTACTGTAGAAATTAATATTTCCTACATTACTGTAGAAATATTGTTAGTATTTTAATATTTCGTACATTACTGTAGAAATTAATATTTCTTACATTACTGTAGAAATTAATATTTTGTACATTATTGTAGAAATTCCAATAACCGTTCTGAAAAGAAATTATTCTATGGATCACTAGAATATTACCGTCGACCCATAATTTTCTATTTTTTGTGTGGACCGCCAGTAATGATTCATGGACGACCACTGAGGTAAATCTTTAAAAAAAGGATTGCTTAAGCTCTTATATTTGACTTGACTCTTCAGGACGTTGACGTTCATAGCTCTCCATAATTTCCTCTCCTTTGTAGCTCTCAGTAAATTTTGTCTTTTTGTCACCTTTCTTAAAACCTGTCATGCAATAAAAAGCTCAAAAATTAGGTAGCTAATGATCTGTGCCGTGAGTATCAATTTTTCCAAGCCCCCTTTCCTCATTACGTCTCCTAGAAATGTATAGTCCCTTTGGCCTCCATTATCTTTAAAACTTCGTTGTTGCTCAAATGTTCGGTCAATTGTATTCCAAATATCTTTACGTAGAACCGCATTTCCATCGCTTGAAGTCTCTTCATCTGTGAAGTGAGAGGAATGATATTACATCGGAATTCGCCATTCCCTGATATTTTTTTTAGTAATTATAGACAAATACAATAGACACATCTCTGGAAAGTTCAAATTTAGCTCAACATTTAATTGGTTGACTCCCATAAATTTAAAATATACATAGGTTCGTGTTAGAAGTATCGGGATTGTTGCTATGCAACAGACCTAAAGTACGCAAAGTGAAGCCCCTTGGCACAAATTGACGTTGAACGTTTTTGCGCATGCGCACTAAGTTATAACGTTCGCATTCACTTCCATTTTTTTTTTCATAGCAGTGTTGGGAAGGAACGTTTGTTGAATGTGGTCATATCAGATATTTTCACAGATATTCTTTCAGTGTCAACGGCTTGTTCAGTAGTTTGTGACCAACGAAAATATTGCTCGTGTCCAACAACCACTATATTCTTCAGATCGCCTTTACAACGTTTACCTCTCTTCAAAATTCAAGTCCAATTTGCAAGAAACAAGATTCCAAGACGTCAAGAAACTCCAAGAGAATGTGACGAAGCAGCTTCTTGCTATCACAAAAATGCTTCCAGGAAATGCTTCTATCAAAGAAAACGAATTCGATAGCGTGCGTGTCTTCAGAAGGGAACTACTTGGAAAGAGATTAAATGCCGAATTGATATGTTATTGTTGTGGTAGGATCCACCTAATCTGCATAGGTGACTACCGACTATATAAATAATGGTTGGTACCGGAAGACAGGGGAGCGAATACAGAGATCCAGCTAGAGACTCTGCCCGACTGCGACTTAGTCAACACATTCTCCAGGAACGTCTTCCCAGAAATATACAGAAATACTATATGTAAATATTGTGTACACTTTCTTGTTATAATACATTCTTGTTCTAAGTACATTTTGTGTTGCATTATTATTCCATGCATTAGGCGAGATTCAACAATGAGTCAAGACTCAACAGTTATGTAGTTTTTCTTTATATTACACCAGTCTTGATACGTTTTGATCTGATTTCGTATGATTCTGTTAGATTTGTCGTTAGAACATATAAAAAAAATCATAAGTGTTGCCATTGATCAAAAGAAAATATACAACCATTATAACCAGTATGGACAGCAGATTGATTCTAGTCTGGCAACCGGCTTCAGTCACTTTCCAACCGCCGTAAGGATGCCCTTCGGTGTCTTTTCTATAAATATAGGGTGACCCCCCAAAAACGAGAACTTTTTAACAATTCAATAAAACCAAGAGTGATGGAAGAAAAATATTTAATTCATAGTAATTGAAACCTTAAAACATGCCATTTAAGAAACAATGACGGAATTTTCATTTTTTTTAAATTATGTCCTGTAGATGGCGTCCTCCTGTACGAATGCATTCTTGAAATCTGCTGTTGAGACCCCTATTTACTGATGCAACATCTCAGCTGGGATATTGTGAATTTCATTCTTGTTACTAAAATGGCGAAATGTTTACTTGCTCAAGGTCACTGTCTCGCAGTATTGCCACTTGCTCATGTCTGGCAATACGCACTTCAAAAATTCCCGTTTTTTTTTTGGTCACCCTATACTTTTAAAGTAATTGTGTGGATTAACTCTTCGCTATGTTAAATATTCATTGGGGTTTAGATTTTTAAATTGTTATTTCATTCCCCTCCCCTCACAGACAATGAATTGTATATATGAAGACTAGTTAAGGCGTTAGAGACAATGTGGTTTTATGGTGGATGTAGTAAGAAAGGTAAGTAAGAATGCGTTGTTTTGGTGTTGGGTATATTCTTGGATGTTTGGTTAGTGTTTTTGGCTAGCTTAAGTTTAATATTAAGACAGATGAAGACCCTCCTTTTTCCTTATCCCCCATTTTGGCCTTGCGCCACGTTATCTGTAAAATAAGGAAATAAATATGGCTCTTTGCAATGGTAGCTAGATTTTTTAAATTTAAGCGCAGCACTAGGCTGGCGTCGAGATCTCATCAAGTTACAGACGAGCTGGCTAGATGTAACCGTAAACTAACTGTTTCATTTCTCGCTTGTACAACTCCCTCCGGCTCGATGTTTTCCAGCTGTTTTTAATCTGCATAAAATTAAATGCAATGTTAATTGCTATCTACTACCCTTCAGATTACTCTTTTCTCTTTCCGCTCATTGTTAATGTTTCTGTTAATAATTCTTCTACATCCTATAGACCCTTGCGTTTTAGTAGCTTTACTGCCTTTCAAGGGGTGATACCCATTAATAAAAAAAATAAAAAAACACGGTAGTATTAAAAAGAATTAATAAAAAAAAAATATTGGATATTCTTCGATGATATTTGGGTGAATGCCACGAAAATCTACTTAAAATGTTGACCTTAAAAGTTTCATCTTTACAGAAATGGCCACCATCATCTAAAGTCAATGGGCTGGTATAAAGGGAAGTCACTCTGCAAGCATGTAAATAGAGCACACGTCCGTTGTTCTCGCCGGCGTCTGTACGTGACGATTACTTCATCGATCTCTGTCGATCGATTTGTGCCCTCTTTGTTCTTTTTGAAATCGATTGGCTCACATTTTAATTTTCCATCTTTAAGATCTCTTTCTTTCTCTGGGCTGAATAAATTCTGTGGTAGATGCTCTGTTGATCGATGACGAAGGCGAAAGTCAAAAAGGAAAGTGAGAGAAAAACAAATTCGTTAAATATAAAGACTTAAAAGTAATTTATTTTGATAAAAGAACAATATGTTTGAGAAGGAAAAGAAAAAAAGAATTGAATGCGAGTAAAGAATAAGAATGTTTATGGAAAATCACGAAGAAGAAGAAGAAGAAGAAGAAGAAGAAGAAGAAGAAGAAGAAGAAGAAGAAGAAGAAGAAGAAGAAGAAGAAAAGAAATAAAAATAAAGAAGTAGAAGATGAAATAAAAATGAAGAAGTAGAAAAAGAAGAAGTAGAAGAAAAGAAGAAGAAAAACAAACGGGAAGAAGAAGTAGAGGAAGAGAAAATAAATTAAATGAAGGAAATCAGGACAGAAGAAGAAGAAGAAGAAGAAGAAGATGAAGAAGAAAAAGAAGAAGTATAAAAAGAAGAAGACAAGAAAATCAGAGTAAAAAAAGAAGACAAGAAAATAAATTAAATGAAAGAAATCAGGGCAGAAGAAGAAGAAGAAGAAGAAGAAGAAGAAGAAGAAGAAATAGAGAAATAAATTAAATGAAGGAAAGCAGTGTAAAAAAGAAGAGAAAATAAATTAAATCAAGGAAATCAGGGCAGAAGAAGAAGAAGAAGAAGAAGAAGAAGACAAGAAAATAAATTAAATGAAAGAAATCAGGGCAGAAGAAGAAGAAGAAGAAGAAGAAGAAGAAGAAGAAGAAGAAGAAGAAGAAGAAGAAATAGAGAAATAAATTAAATGAAGGAAAGCAGTGTAAAAAGAAGAGAAAATAAATTAAATCAAGGAAATCAGGGCAGAAGAAGAAGAAGAAGAAGAAGAAGAAGAAGAAGAAGAAGAAGAAGAAGAAGAAGAAGAAGACAAGAAAATAAATTAAATGAAAGAAATCAGGGCAGAAGAAGAAGAAGAAGAAGAAGAAGAAGAAGAAGAAGAAGAGATAGAGAAATAAATTAAATGAAGGAAAGTAGTGTAAAAGAGAAGAGAAAATAAATTAAATCAAGGAAATTAGGGCAGAAGAAGAAGAAGAAGAAGAAGAAGAAGAAGAAGAAGAAGAAGAAGAAGACAAGAAAATAAATTAAATGAAAGAAATCAGGGCAGAAGAAGAAGAAGAAGAAGAAGAAGAAGAAGAAGAAGAAGAAGAAGAAGAAGAAGAAGAAGAAGAAGAAGAAGAAGAAGAAGAAGAGAAATAAATTTAGGAGATCAGTGTAACAAAAGAAGGAAAGAAAATGAAGGACATCAAAGAAGAAAAAGTAGAGAAAATAAATTAAATGAAAAAAAAAACAAAGAAGAAGAGAAAACATATGAAATGAACGAAATCAGCGTAGAAGAAGAAGTGAAAATAAATTAAATAAAAAAGAAAATGAGAAAATAAATTAAATGAAAGAGACCACGTAGAAGAAGTGAAAATATATTAAATGAAGGAAATCAAAGTAGAAAAAGAGACGAAAAATATATTAAATGCAGGAAATCAGGGTAGAAGAAGAAAACGAAGAATAAGAGAAAATAAATGAAGGAAATCAGAGTAGAAAGGAGAGGAGGAGGAGAAAACAAAAGTAGAAAAGAAAGATAGAAGAACAAACGATAAAGATGAAATGTAAAAAGAATTGAAATGAAGGAGAAAACTGAAAGAGAATATTGGTAAATAGAAAGAAAAGGACAAGGCGAAAAATAAATGATAGAAAAATGTGTAGAAATTAAAGAAGCGGCTGTAAAAATTGATACGAGAACGTATCGAGTGATATTAAAAAAAAAAGAACACCCGTAAATAAAAGGGAAGAGACGACTAATTAACAAATAAAAAAAGAACAAGAATTGAAAGAAAGAAAAAAAAAGAATTAAAAGCGATGTGGCAGCAGACATTGGTGCTCAAATGACGAGACAAGGAAACAAAGGTACGTAAATGAAACAAGGCGGGAAAGACTTCATAGCAAATGTGCCAATTTTATTCTTTTATTCTTAGAGTTTGTACGTACTTATGAATTTGCTACTTCCTTTGATAGTATCTTCTATCAAGAGATCTAACGTTATAGTTTAGTGGTCATATTGTCGACTCGGGAAGTGGTTTCATTTAATTTCAAACCGGGTCTTTTGTAAGCATAGCATTGATCTAATTCAGTGGTTCCCAACCTTTTTTAAATGGCGGCACACTATTGAGTTCTTTAAATTTTCGCGGCACACCTATCACAAAAAATAAATATTTTCCACTCATAAAGCCTTTTTGCAATAAAATAATAAAAAAACAAAGAATATTATATAAGAAGAAGTTTTATTCACATAAATCAAAATATCCTGTATTCAATATCGGGTATAAAATAATAATCGAGAATGTCAGTGGGACAGTTGTGCATTAAGTTAGATTAGCCTGAAAGATTAAAAATGGTTAGGAAAAGGTAAAAAAGATGTTTGGGAGTTAGGAGCATTACGCAAAACCTCACATAGTCTAGTTCTGTGTTACAACTTTTTGTCTTACAACCTGTGTATTTAGGAATCGTTTTGGTATCGAAATCGGGTCTGAATTATTCAGCTCCAATGCCGATTCCCGATAGTTTGAAAAACTCCTGATATTCCGATTAATCGACCCATGACTAATATAAACCATAATAACGCTTACCAATTAGTATGCACGAAACGTTTAGATTCCAGGAATTCGGCCATTTTGAATTGAGCGGTGTCATCATGATTAAGAAATTAAATGTCTTTAATAAACAAAATGAAATTAAATGGCTCCTAGGTATTATATCATCGCGACACACTAGTAATCATTCCACGGCACACTAATGTGCCCCGGCACAGTGGTTGGGAACCACTGATCTAATTGTTCCTGAATCCTTCAAGGATGAACACCCCCAAAAGTATAAGTTGAGTCATGTTGGAGTTTTTGGGTACCTTGGTGTACTAGTGAGCCAGCCAAAATGAGTGTTAACCAATCAGAAGGCTCAAAATATTCAATACGACGTGTATAAAGGTGGCCATGTTTTTTCCGGAATATTCACTGCCAGCCTTTGATATCGAAGACTGAAGAATTACGGAACAGCTGCTGGTGGTATTGGCGATATAGTCAGATTCAGTAGAGTGTCTGACTCGTGAGTGTTAATCTTTAACGTTGTTTCATTGAACAGATTACGTACTGCGCTGGATTCTATACTCATAGACTATGGTGAACATGGTCAACAAGTCATACATAATTTCCGCTTTTGTTCATTAAATGTTTTCTTCACAAATTAAAGTGCAATTAAATTTTATTCTATTATAAATTCACAATTATTTACATTAAATGGTTGCAACTTATTCAATACATTTCGACGTACAACAGGAGAGAGATATAAACGAAAGCTTTTTCTGCCATGCTGTTCTTCTTTACGGCAGCGAATGTTAGACGATTTCCTCACAGATGAAGAAGAGACTCGAGGCGACGGAGATGTGGTTCTACAGAAGGATGCTAAGGATATCATGGACCGATCATGTGAGCAAAGATGAGGTCTTAGAGAGGTTGCAAACAAGGAGGAGGCTTATACTTAATATCAGCAAGAGGCAGTTGAAGTTTCTGAGGCACATAATGAGGAAGGAGGGCTTGGAGAATCTGATACTCACGAGTCGAAGAGAGGGAAAGAAAGACAAGGGAAAACAACGCGTGACATAACTGGCAAACTTAAGCAAGAGGATGACAGAAAGTGGTCTGGGGGTAGAAGCAGAGGGAAGGAACTTGTTGAGAGCTTCTAGGGATAGAGGTAGGTGGAGAGCCACGATTGCCTACTTCGTGAAAGGACATGGCACATAAAAAGAAGAAAGACGTATTTCCTCCATTTAGGGCATTATTATATCCGGGATATAATAACACCGTAAATCACAGAAGAAACGGAATGGCTGAAAGGGAAAGGAATAACAAACATGGTTTGTACTGAGAGAGTTTTATAACACGAAGACATATACAAAACTACATACACACACACACTCAGATATATATATATATATATATATATATATATATACCCACACACACACACATATATATATATATATATATATATATATATATATATATATATATATATATATATATATATATATATAGTGTCCCATGCGGAGAACATTATATCATATATCTACAAGTATGGAGAAACAAAAAGGAAGGAACTTACATATAATATGGAGATACTTCTGTATTTCTGGAGAAGCCAGGTTTCGAAGTCCAGATTCAAACGGGCCAATTTCATACACTATGTTCCAGGCAAGGACGTATTCCACGAACGGGAGAGAGTGAGTCTTGGGTTTTCCCAAATCTAGCTCTAGTTTCTTTCTGTATCTGAGAAAAATATATTCTCAAAGAGAAATGGCAACATGAGCTTGTAAGCTCGTTTGGGATGCAGATTTAACCTCTTCCCGGGTCCCTTGGTCAAGGTTAAAAAAGCAAACGCTCGGTGTGGCGACTGTCAACAAAATGAATGACTGGCCACACTCGTCACTGTATGAAGTGACGTCCCTCAGCGGACGTCACATGACCCCTGTGGCATATATCTTGCAAAGGGAGATAATCGCTTTTTCTATTCCAACAACACTACTTCTTAGGCTTAACCTCTTTCTGAGCCGGGTAAGGGCTGACTAAAGAGAGCAACCTCTCTGTTTCGCTGCTGTCAACAAATTGAATGACTGGCCGCTCTCGTCACTGTATGACGTGACGTCACTAAGCGGCCGTTACGTGACCCACGTGACATATCTCATCCAAAGAGAGATAATCACCTTTTGCATTTCACGCTGTGTGAGACGGAAGAAACAGGCCGATTTGAAGGCTTCATAACCCCGGCCAAGAGGAGAAATTTGAAATGGTGTGGCGATCTCGCAAGAACTAACACGCTTTCCAATACCATCCTACAAGGTGCAACAGAAGACAGGATAAAATGGCCAGGAAAACGTCACTATGTGGACTGGAAGATACTTCAAAGAGACAATGGGACACAATCGAGGCATATAGAGGAAGCTGGTCAGATTCCCAGTAACCCAGCCACCGTATGAAAATACGTCGTTATTGGGGTTGATGATGATGAGGATGAAGATGATGATGATTCATATTCAAAAAGGTCGATGGATAAGATCAGCAAATGGCTCTCTTCACATTTTTAGATACAGATTGATATGATTTCGCAAGGAAAGATAAAAAAACCCAGAAGAGATAGATGCTAAAATGACCTTTGACCACTGAGGCATTCGAAATTTCACTAAATACCCTCTTTTAAATTGTCTGCAAGATATCTAGGATTACTTCAAAAGGATCTGCGAATAAACTGATAGCGAAAGCGTGAATAGAAGAAAAAATACAATGAATTTTCTCTATCTGGAAAAAATGTCATGAAATTCGCAAATGTCCAATCATAAAAGGTGTTAGCGAAAGACTTGATAACCCCTTTAATTTTTCTTGGATATCCCTAGTAGAAAGCGTGCTCTACAGGGTGTGCCTAAAGTCTGTACACATAGGAAAAATGCATATTTGCAAGAAATGACATGTTCAATAACATTTTATTGAATTGGGATATTAACAAATAACATCTTCAATATGATTTCCATCATTTGTGATGTAAAGGTCGATGCGCTTAGCAAGATTCAAGTGAACTCGATGCAATAACTCTACATTGCCGTCTGTTTTAGCACATTCACTCTTTATGCGTTCATTCAAGTATATCGCGTCTGTGATTTTTATTGAGTATATTTTTTCCTTTAGCATACCCCATAAAAAGAAGTCAATTCTTTCTTCTTACGATAAAACTATGTGTAATCTGTGGAGGTAAACAAATATAGTTGATGAGATTTCCTATGTGTCCAGACATCCGGGATACCCTATAGTTAGCGTGATTGGCGAATTGGCCATTTATACTGAGTTTTGAGTTCGATCCTCACTGTGGGCTAAATATTTGCGGCATTGTGTTAAACAATACTTATAATGTAATGAAAATTATTCCAGTGTTTCAAAATTTTAATTGATCTCCTGGAAACAATATAAAACAAAACAATTCGTCATAAATTTAATTTTTAAACTCTAAGAAGAAGAGAAAGTTCTGAGAAAGTTCCGTTCGAAATACATTATGATAATTCTTCATTTTGTCTTATTTATTAATAAAAAATCTTACCAGCAATAAATTTTTGGGAAAATATATTAGCGACAATACATTTTTGAAGGAAAAAAATATTACCAGATATAAAAATCTTGTCGGCATTAAATGATCCATTGAAGTTGATATTCCGTAAAACAAAACAAAACAAACCAATCAAGTTAGCCAAATTCACGGTTATTGTCTATAATTTATGAATAGTAAGTTCGATTATCACTGCGTGTCATACACTTTTGGCTTTGTGCTAAACTAAGCAAAATTGAATAACTAACTTTAGGGGTCTCGTCGAGCGGTTATAGAGGGCGTACCTAAAATCTGGACACAGAAGTAAAAATGCATATTTTTAAGTAATTAAATTTTCTACAACATTTATTGAATTGGAATATTAACAAATAACATCTTCAATATTATTTCCATCATCTGTGATGTAAAGATCGATGCACTTAGGAAGATTCAAGTGAACTCGATGCAATAACTCTGCATTGCCGTCTGTTTTAGCACATTCACTCTTTATGCGTTCAATCAAGTGAGTTGCATCTGTGAATTTCATTGAGTATAGCTGGCCACTCGTATTCGAGGATACCCGTCTGACTAGGGCGGCTAGCCAATCTATTGTAAACGCTTTCTCAGGCGCATTTGCATTTATTCAACATCCACGGAGCCCACCTGTGATTTATACAGCAACTATGCTAAGCAAACCTTAGTTACAGTTTCTGGGAGAGAACGTGTCATCTAGCGTGATCAACAATTTAAACAAGGCCAGCACGCTCAAGCCTTCGACAAAGATGACTTGTGACTTCGTATTAGCACAGATATCGACGGACCCCAAGGTTTCTACTACCCAATTTCACTCACAAATTTTGGGTCAACTAGTGGTATGTTTTTAAGGCACTTTCAAAAGGTGCCACACACTGAGATCGACCCCTCCAGTCCAATAACATCAGGAAGTCTCTTTCCTGCCAAATCGGCGATGGTGAGATTCGAACCCGAGTCTTATGGTCAGAATGCGAACGTTCTAATCATATTCATTGAGTACATCTTCTACTTTAGCATACCCCAGAAAATAAAGTCAGTTCTTTCTTCTTTCGTCAAAACCATGTGTAATCTGTGGATGTATAAAAAGACAGTTAATGAGATTACCTATGTGTCTAGACTTTAGGGACATCCTCTATGTGTCTATGATATGATGATAAAAATGCCGTTTTATTTGACGGAATAATTGGAAATGGGGAAATATTATTATCCGATTTGCTTTTCTAAGGGAAATGCTGATCTTATGTATTCATTGCATTGAATGAAGACAACACAGTCAACAAGTAGTATGTCGCCTGGAGTTGACGTAGTCTTGCTGAAATAAGTGTAAGCAGATAAACAAGATCTTTAACTCTCTACTTGTTTACGTTTACTCCTTCTTTTGACAATTCTCGCCGCCAGTCTATATGTATTTGGACAAGTCCATGTCCTCATCTGGAGAGGTGTTGTCCACAACAAAAACTTCAAAACAGACATAAACGTTGTGATAAATATGGCAACAAAGATGAGGACAATAGTCCGAATAATGGAAATAGTGTACATAATACCTCATCTCAAAAATATTGGCAGATACTGAAGGATCGGTACGGACCCGGTACACCGAAAATATGGAGACAAATTGAAAAATCCTACCAGAAACTGGCACGAATATCCCCGAAACGTTGTTAATTAATATGGCAACAAAATGAGGACAATAATCCGAATAATGTAAATAGTGAGATTTCCTATGTGTCCAGACTTTATGGACACCCTGTATATGTTTTTTTCTTCTTTCGTCAAAACCATGTTTAATCTGTGGAGGTATACAGTTAATGAGATTACCTATGTGTCCACACTTTAGGGAGACCCTGTATATGTCTCTGATATGATGATAATAAATGCTGTTGTATTTGACGGAATAATTGAAATGAAGAAATATCATTATTTTACGATTTGCTTTTCCCGCCCATTATGGTTACATAAGCCACATAGTTAAATTGCTTTACCTTCTTATTTGTGAGCTATTCAATTCATTGCTCACACCTTGAAATGGATCGTTTGGAGTCTATGTCTCCTCATAGCTAATAACCCTTTTACCTTGATAATTATTTTGCCTGAAAGTTCTTTGAGTAGACTTTTATGGTTTTAAAATTTGTTAACCTCAATTATGCTACACTTGGCCTTGGGTCGGACAATGGTATTGATTTTACTAATCAATACCATATGTAGATAAATATTCAGGCTGTCCCTAAAATCTGAACACATAGGCAAAAATGCATATATTGGAGAAATGAAATATCAAATAACATCTTCAATATGATTTCCATTATTTGTGATATAAAGCTTGATACGCTTTGCAAGATTCACGTGAGGTCGATGAAATAACTTCACATTGTCGTTAATTTTATCACATTCACTCTTTATGCGTTCAATCAAGCGTGTTGCATCTGTGATTTTCACCTAGTACACCTTCTCGTTTAGAATACCCCAGAAAGAGACATCAGTTCTTTCTTTTTCGACAAAAGCATTCTTAATCTGTGGTGTTAAAAAATACAGTTAATGAGATTTCTTATGTGTCCAGACTTTAGAGAAACCCTGCAACTTTTTAGGAACTTTTTTATTTGAGCAATCAGTCGGATTTACGGCTAAACCATATATTGAGATTTATCTTTTTCATGACAGTTAAATAATTATTTATTTCATTGCCCCAAATATTTAAATTTCTGATGATCTCTCCTATAAATTTTAGACAATTCTTTATTTGAAATATTATTCAAAGAGTTATATTCTTTGAGTTTTGTTGCCAACACAGCCTTTTTTCAGGTAGCCGAAGATAGCACCTGTGAATCTGAGACATTATGATTCCAAGTGTTGTCCTGACTCTATTTGTGGTTTCAATTGTTTATTATCGCAACATTATGTTGATCCATTCTCTGGAGTGCTTCAACTCTGCATTCTGTAAGTGGATATCTCGGAGGAATAGCTAATGATATCGGTATTCCCTTGGCGCTTGATTATGGTGATCTGCCAGACTCAGATCAAATTAGTAGATATTAAGAATCACCTTACCAATTCCATCTAGAATTCTTGCAATATACATATGCGTGTGCGTTGAAAGATTCGCAGCGTGGGCCAATTCCCAAAATGACTTTTAATAACCTGATAACTTCAGAGATGATTTTTGGAAGGGTTTCTGTTCAGAAGAAGACATTTTCAAGACTCCGACACACACAACACATACACACACACACACACATACACACACATACATGCATATATATATATATATATATATATATATATATATATATATATATTGCACAAAACGATATTTATAATGGATACACATATTTGAATAGAAGTTATGTTTGAATGTAATAAAAACACGTTTATTTTTAAGGTTTGAAATAGTAATAATATATATATATATATATATATATATATATATATATATATATATATATATATATATATTTCTTCAGACATTATTTTTGGTGGATAAGCAATTTCTAAACTATTAGTATTAAATAATCTTATGTTTATAATCTGACATATTTTTTATTACGTATTATAGTGATTACCGCGTTTTAGAAATAAACGCCCCATTTTTAATTATTAAACAGTTTGCGTTACGTCTATTGCCCGGCCCATTGGAAAATCTTACTAAAGAAAAAAGGCGCTCACCGTCAACGATTGAAACTTTGTTATATATATATATATAAACACATGTACACATCAAGTGCTCCAGACCAGCTGCAATGTTCAGATGAGCGCCGTGCTTCAGCAAAGTTTCGGCCCATTAAGTTCAGTACCTCGCCACACGGTGGGCCTGCAACAGCTGGATGCTGTTACGTCACAACCGGTCTACGTTGTTAGTTGGACGCGACTCGAATTTCTGGGTAATTCATGCACTGCCTTCTACCGCCTTCTCGCCACAAATCTTTATTACCTTATTCGTCTTCTGGATACCAGTACACTATATATATATACATATATATATATATATATATATATATATATATATATATATATATATATATATATATATTATATATATATATATATATATATATATATATATATATATATGAAATCCTTCAGTGGAAGGATAATCCAAGTTGGTCTTCTCTCTTCAATATTAGAAATTTCCAGAAACAAAAGTCTTAAAAGGTGCATGTCCTATAATAGTTAGCGACTTGGAACAAGAAATCGACAAGGCGTGTTCTTTACATTTATTAATAGTTAAATAGTAAAGCAGACTAGAGAAACAGCCTTGGAGAAGGGTAAATCTGAACTGAAAATGGCGATTAGCTCTAACTACGATGCCACCCACCCCAAGTTCATGAAGTTACACTGACTGCATAATCTCGACTACGGCCGACTATTATTATTATTATTATTATTATTATTATTATTATTACTACTATTATTAATATTATTTTACGACGGAAAAAGGTTAGCTGATGAGTCCCAAATATAGGACGAAACGGCCGTCCAGTGCTTTCTGCATTCTGTTGAGGTTTCTTTCAGATACAATGAATTACTTAATTATAATTATCAAATCCTCCTAACAATTTCTATATATTGGAAGCGTTACATCAATCATTTTGTTTAATAATAATAATAATAATAATAATAATAATAATAATAATAATAAAATCGAAATCTCAAAAAATGTGGCACGTGGGAACATCAACTATCCTGTAGTAGTTGGGGCCTTCGGATTGGTTGGAAAAGATTCCAGCAGACGAATTGAAGGGATTCCTGGAAGCTCTTGCCTTAAAGAAACACAAAAGATTTATCTCACGAGTACAGTCCGCACCATACGAAGGGATTTATCTATGTAAAATATTTTCTTTTTTTTTATGTCAGTGGAGAATGTCATGATGCCATTTCTGACCTTAGGTCTCCGGGCGGGACACGGAACGACATGTGACCACACCAAAAATCAAAGGAAATAATAATAATAATAATAATAATAATAATAATAATAATAATAATAATATAGCGCCGCTCGCTCACATATTCCGGGGTGGAACTCAACTGAAATTCTCTGTAACCATAGGACTGTGCCCCCTGGAGCCACGACTACTATCAGACTCAATGAATTACTTAATTATAATTATCAAATCCTTCTAAATCTTTTTATCATGTCTATATTATTGCTTGATCCGGCTTCTAATGCTTCAGTTTGAGCGGCTTGGTGATAGTAGTCGTGGCTCCTAGGGGCCATAGTCCTATGGTTACAGTGAATTTCAGTTGAGTTCCACCACGGAATATGTGAGCGAGCGGCACTATGTTGAGTCTGATTTGCTACCTCATCGTCACCGAGGCCCGTTGGAGCAGTTGGTATGACGTTTTCATGATAACTCGAACTGTCAGGGTTTCAAATCTAGGTAGTGGATGAGCACTGCTGATGAGTCCCAAATATAGGACGAAACGGCCGTCCAGTGCTTCCTGCATTCTGTTGAGGTTTCTTTCAGACTCAATGAATTACTTAATTATAATTATCAAATTCTACTAACAATTTCTATCATATATATATATGTTATGAAATGGACAAAATCCGACAATTATTTTAAGACATTTTTATGTTTAACATTCTTTTTTTTATAGATACAGATATCTATGACATTTACCGGCCTGAATGTCCGATAAATTTTCATATTGGACGAATATTTTCTATGAAAATATCATTTAATACTGTTTATTATAAACAGAGCATTTTCTTAAATATTTGTATCTATAATAAAAAAAAGAATGTTAAACATAAAAATGTCTTAAAATATATATATATATATATATATATATATATATATGTGTGTGTGTGTGTGTGTGTGTGTGTGTGTGTATATATATAAAGAAATATAGTCTTAAAGTGTGATATATTTATGGGATAAAGTGCTCAATATCAGAGATAGAGCGTGTGTAAATATAAAAGTGAACATAGAAGTCAACACTTAGAGGCCACAGTCTGTTTCATGCTAGATGCAATCATCGGGCCACATTATATCTATTGTACATGCACTTGGCTGTTAAACGCGGCGTTAAATATCAATGGAAAACCATACCCGTTTAAGAAATTTATAAAAACCTACCAAAAATATCTATTGATTTTTTTTACGTCTCACGGTGAGAATAAGTGGGTTCACGATTGGCCAATTGTATTTGAGCGTAAGTGAATACAACCAACCCGACTGGAATTCGCACAACCCAATTTCCAATTCCGAGCCGCTATCCACTACCCCAATCGCACATACTAGTATTCCGAAGTCATTGCCATCCACGCTCGACGTTTATTAACTGAGGTGATCGCCCGGGAACCGGTGTTTCAACATAATTCGGCAGTAAGGTCTGTGCAAGTCTTGTACACCTTACATATTCGTTTCGAAAATTAGCAATTTTACGCTAATTTAAATTAAATTATAAACCGTCTATTGTTATATACTGCAACAGGACCAGCTTTACCTAGGGAACTTGATGGAACAGCTATTTTGCCTCGACAAGAAATTCCATATAAATTACGTGATATTCCATGTCAACGTCAGAACGTTGATTTCTCTATTGAGATTGTAAATAAAGCGTCACTTTTTTTCGAACAAAATGGACATCAATTAACATCAATATATTTTGAATTGTCCTCAGTTAAGAATTAGAATATTTGCATTTAATATCGAATGCATATTTTCTAAGACAATATTAACATCAATATCATTGCAGTTTCGACGTGAAGGCGAACAGACACGCGACCGTTGAAACCTTCCGCCCTGGCCAGTGACTAAGTCGTCTAGAAAACTCCACTTCCCACCCGTGCCGTGTCATCAGCATTCTGGCTATACTGCCAGCAGTTCACTTCCATATGCAGGCTTAGCCCTCGGCCGTTCGAAACTCGCCGTAGTTACTGCCTCTCAGCAGAACTCATTACTGGAGATAGCAATTTACTAAGCGTAGCGTAGATGTGTCACAAGTCGTAATTTTTTTAAAAGCTTATCACCCCAAGCAAGGCTGGAGGCCACTAGCACGCAAGGGGTTACAGAAGGTTTGGAGGAAGAGCAGATAGGAATGAAAGGTGAAAGGATGTGGAGAAGGGAAGTGGATAAGGGAAGTGGATAGAATCAAGGCAACTGGAGATGTCGATTGAAGTTACACTTAAATAGTTGGAAATTGTATTTGTCAGGAATAAGGAAGGATTTCCACATGCGAGATGTGCGAGACATGAAGCTATTGGAGTAGAAGAGACGTCTACATCTAACAGTTTCAACGGCGAAGGAGTGGGAACGGATGCCAGCCTCGTAGGACGTTTCAATTCATGAGGCCTAGGAACCAGTGAAAGCAGCTCCTCGGAGCAATTACCGTGAAAGTATTTGTAAAAAAGACACAGCGAGGCAACGTCGCGTCTGTGAGAGAGTGACTGCAGACGAGATGACAGATCAGGGCCAATTACATTGCATATCCGTCTCTGGATCTTATCAAGAACCCTGAGGCAAACATCAGGGGCTCCAGACCATATATGGCAGCAATACTCCATGCAAGGGCGAATGGTCGATTTATAGATTTGGAGGATCGATTTCGGGGAGAAAAATTCCCTGGCTCGGCACAGGGAGCCAACTTTCCTTGCGGTGGATGATGCAATTGACTCGATGTATTTGCTCCATCTCACATCAGCGGCCAGCGTGAGACCGAGCAGCCGCAAAGAGGAGCTCTCGAGAAGTTGGTCTTCAGCCATTCTAATGGGATGCAGGGATGGATCCTTGTGGTGGTTAATAGAGAGCAGTTTTGTTTTAGAGGCGTTAAAGTTAACCATCCATTTCTTGCCCCAGTTCACAACCGATTGGAGGTCCTTTACTATTCGAACTGCCAGGTTAACTTTGTCAGCATCACTAGATTTGTGTTTGAGGCAGGAGTAAATTGTGGTGTCGTCCGCATAGATGCCGACTTGGGATGATCTAGCGAGACAAACTTGCTAAGCATTAGACCATATCGAAGTTCCCCCTTAATGATAATAATAATATATAACCTAGTAAAATCAATATTTTTTATGTTACACAACAAAATACGTATATGCTTAAGAAAATCTGCCTTTTAATGCACGGGAAATAAAATAATGAAGAGAATAAAAAAGGGATGTTGACGCCATATTTAATTAGCAACTAAAAGCGATGCAATAAACAGTTATCTCACTTCTATTTAAAATATTCGTGCATATTTCATATTAAAAAAAAGGGAACACTGATGATCAAACATTTATTTATTTTTCACGATGAAACATGCAAAGAAAAAAGACAAATATTTAAGTTCTAGTAAAGCATTATTCAGTGCAATTAGAACACTGCCCTTAAGTGAGAATTCGACCATTTTCTTTTTATAGTCTAGAAATTCGATTGGTAGATAACTACGGTTGCCTCCCACCACAGAACATAACATAATTTGTCGAAAGAAGGCGGGCACTTGAAAACGTTCAAATACAAATGCAATAAATATGTCTCCATATTTTACATTACCTAAAAATGTGTATATAATGAATAATTATGAGATCACAAATTGAGTTTAATGTAAAATATTTGCGCTTAATGCCACATGTAAATTCCTATAATTTGACACGCTATTTAAGCTATTACCAAGCAACTAATTGGTAATGAACTTTGAACTAGCATCAATGTTAGACGGTCCTGGATTGCAATGAAACGAAATTTACGGGGGAGAAAGACGAAGATGTTTCGAAATAAGTCAATTTTAAAAGACTTCGCTTTCTCAGTATTATTAATCCTCAGAAAATATATTTGATATTTATTTATCGTTGTCAAGCGATTTCATGGTGCATTTAACAAATACAACCCTAATATAACTACGAATCTGACCGCGATTGATTATCTGTGTACACAATCTTAATAACATAAGATACGACGATGATACCTGTGTTGGTGGCAGTTGTAGTATTTTTATTTTGGTATCACAGATGGTAATGGTAATATTAAATGTACTATTAGACATTCACTATAAGGAAACGATTGGCATTCATTGACAGAGCAGCCAATCCTGGTTTCACTTTTACTATCGGTGGACACAATCTTTACAACATAAGATACGCCGATGACACTGTGTTGATAGCAGTTGTAGTTCCTTGAATTTGGTATCCCAGATGGTATTGGTAATATTAAATGTACTATTAGACATTCACTATAAGGAAACGATTGGCATTCATTGACAGAGCAGCCAATCCTGGTTTCACTTTTACTATCGGTGGACACAATCTTTACAGCATAAGATACGCCGATGACACTGTGTTGATAGCAGTTGTAGTTCCTTGATTTTGGTATCCCAGATGGTAATGGTAATATTAAATGTACTATTAGACATTCACTATAAGGAAACGATTGGCATTCATTGACAGAGCAGCCAATCCTGGTTTCACTTTTACTATCGGTGGACACAATCTTTACAACATAAGATACGCCGATGACACTGTGTTGATAGCAGTTGTAGTTCCTTGATTTTGATATCCCAGATGGTAATGGTAATATTAAATGTACTATTAGACATTCACTATGAGGAAACGATTGGCATTCATTGACAGAGCAGCCAATCCTGGTTTCACTTTTACTATCGGTGGACACAATCTTTACAACATAAGATACGCCGATGGCACTGTGTTGATAGCAGTTGTAGTTCCTTGATTTTGGTATCCCAGATGGTATTGGTAATATTAAATGTACTATTAGACATTCACTATAAGGAAACGATTGGCATTCATTGACAGAGCAGCCAATCCTGGTTTCACTTTTACTATCGGTGGACACAATCTTTACAACATAAGATACGCCGATGGCACTGTGTTGATAGCAGTTGTAGTTCCTTGATTTTGGTATCCCAGATGGTAATGGTAATATTAAATGTACTATTAGACATTCACTATAAGGAAACGATTGGCATTCATTGACAGAGCAGCCAATCCTGGTTTCACTTTTACTATCGGTGGACACAATCTTTACAACATAAGATACGCCGATGACACTGTGTTGATAGCAGTTGTAGTTCCTTGATTTTGATATCCCAGATGGTAATGGTAATATTAAATGTACTATTAGACATTCACTATGAGGAAACGATTGGCATTCATTGACAGAGCAGCCAATCCTGGTTTCACTTTTACTATCGGTGGACACAATCTTTACAACATAAGATACGCCGATGACACTGTGTTGATAGCAGTTGTAGTTCCTTGATTTTGGTATCCCAGATGGTAATGGTAATATTAAATGTACTATTAGACATTCACTATAAGGAAACGATTGGCATTCATTGACAGAGCAGCCAATCCTGGTTTCACTTTTACTATCGGTGGACACAATCTTTACAACATAAGATACGCCGATGACACTGTGTTGATAGCAGTTGTAGTTCCTTGATTTTGGTATCCCAGATGGTAATGGTAATATTAAATGTACTATTATACATTCACTATAAGGAAACGATTGGCATTCATTGACAGAGCAGCCAATCCTGGTTTCACTTTTACTATCGGTGGACACAATCTTTACAACATAAGATACGCCGATGACACTGTGTTGATAGCAGTTGTAGTTCCTTGATTTTGGTATCCCAGATGGTAATGGTAATATTAAATGTACTATTAGACATTCACTATAAGGAAACGATTGGCATTCATTGACAGAGCAGCCAATCCTGGTTTCACTTTTACTATCGGTGGACACAATCTTTACAACATAAGATACGCCGATGACACTGTGTTGATAGCAGTTGTAGTTCCTTGATTTTGGTATCCCAGATGGTAATGGTAATATTAAATGTACTATTAAACATTCACTATAAGGAAACGATTGGCATTCATTGACAGAGCAGCCAATCCTGGTTTCACTTTTACTATCGGTGGACACAATCTTTACAACATAAGATACGCCGATGACACTGTGTTGATAGCAGTTGTAGTTCCTTGATTTTGGTATCCCAGATGGTAATGGTAATATTAAATGTACTATTAGACATTCACTATAAGGAAACGATTGGCATTCATTGACAGAGCAGCCAATCCTGGTTTCACTTTTACTATCGGTGGACACAATCTTTACAACATAAGATACGCCGATGACACTGTGTTGATAGCAGTTGTAGTTCCTTGATTTTGGTATCCCAGATGGTAATGGTAATATTAAATGTACTATTAGACATTCACTATAAGGAAACGATTGGCATTCATTGACAGAGCAGCCAATCCTGGTTTCACTTTTACTATCGGTGGACACAATCTTTACAACATAAGATACGCCGATGACACTGTGTTGATAGCAGTTGTAGTTCCTTGATTTTGGTATCCCAGATGGTAATGGT